>SWBJ01000549.1:0-24292 GCA_024195555.1 Aureobasidium sp. EXF-12298
AGGGAGAATCGAACTCCCATCTAAGGATTACCCAAGCCATGCTTGGTCATTTCGATGACCGATATGAGACCTTCGTACTAGCCGTTATACTATCGAGGCTTGATGTGAGCTCTTTTGCCAATTACAAATATAACCTTCACAATTTTTGCGCATCCGTGCATGGCATCCCAATCATACACTGTTTGCTTCTTTGTTACACAGAAAAACATCTGCTTGCCTGCTTTTTGTCTTTCTTGATCATAGCTCACGATCCAATGTCCAAGGGAGTTGTCGTAGTGATGACCAGCGACACACTGGTATGATGAACAATTCTCGAAAAAGCTTGTCACTTTATTGAACATGCAGATATGCTCCCAACCACATATGGTATACAGCCCAATCCTCTTCAGCAGGCCAAGAAGATGCCCTGAACTCATCAGACATATATACGTGGCCTAAAACTCTGTTCTGGTGCCAAAATATCAGTCCTTGTCCATCTGATCAGTGGTTAGGCGTATCACCCTGCTCGGGCTAGCATAACTCCGAGCAGTCACGGCAGCAAGTTTAACCGAGAATCTGGTTACATCACAAAGCATCATAGTCGCGTCCTCCGCCTTTTGCCTTGCCCCTCTTCGTTCAATCACAGGAGCATCTCGAGAGCCATTAGAGCTTATGTTAGCATCATCGACTGTGATCTCGAAGCATATTGGATCAAATGGCATACGCGACTGTTATTTCGTGGACGCTCGACGTCACGACTCGAAGGATGGCCAGTAAGAGAAAGAATAGCTAAAGAGCCTCAAGTTGCAATAGATTTATGTTGAACCATTCTCGCTGTCGCAATGCTCCTTACACACCTTCAACCCATCGCACGCAAAACATTTACCAGTCTTCCCACGACTTATTTCATCCGTCCTACATCTGTAATCTACAAACAAACCGCAAACATGTCTAGCAAGCCAGGAGAAGAGTTCGAAGTTCGCCAGACCTCGACATCCGAGGACTACACCCCCGACCCTTCGAAGTCCATCAAGCTCAGCCCTCAGCGTCAGGCTCTGATTGACGATATTATCGCTCTGTACAGCTGCGAGCCTACCGTTAGACGTGTGGAACGTTACACTCCAGACTGCGTTTATGATGACCAGTTCGTCTATGCCAATGATCGCTACAAGATGGCCGGACAATGGTTCGCTCTTCCGAAGCTGTTCAAGGCCAGCAAGAACGAACGCTACGAGATCATCAAGAACGACAGAGACTTGATTCAGTTCAAGAACGAGCAGGTAAGCCAGAGATCATACCATGTGCCGTGGAGTGGACGATTGCTAAGTGATTACAGTCATGGACGTTCAAGATCATCCCCAAGACAGCAACCATCAATGCACTCGTCTCGTTGTCTCTCGACCCCGACACTGTAGACTCTGACTTTATTCAAGTCAAGTACCACAAGGACCAGGCAAATGACAAGGACTACTCTCACGAAGGACTCGGCTTCAGCTTCAAGAAATGGCAGGCGGATAATGTCGTCAAGTTGATGGACTCACCAGAGGTGGAGCACTTTGCTAAAGACAAGAGCGCAGCCAAGACACCAGTCAACAAGTACGGCAGTGGAGACGAGAAGGGCCAAGCTCCCAAGCAGAGCTTCTAAACGAGCCGAGGTACAATGGCAGTAATAATTGACGTGTTATGAAATGTTATGATTATATCCAAGAGGTTGGCAGCGAGGAATGTACTGTAGATTTCCATCCCGTGTGTTGTGACCGTCCAAAAGTGTGCTATGAAAAAGCGCGATTGTGTTCGGAAGCAGAGGCGTTTCCACAGAGAGCCGAAAAGTTGTTGTCTCTCAGTGGCACTGATCTGTTTCCTAATAGTATTGTGCATTGCTATAGCTTACATATTTTAATGGTGATTGCGAGGAGAGCGAAGAGAAGAATCGCAAGCGTTACCTATTCAGGCATGGTAGCTCGTGCAGAAAGGTGACAGAGGCGGAAGGTGGCTGGGCGATCTCACAGTGACGTTGTGCTCAAAAAGTTGGAGAGAGCTTCGCTTGGTTTCCACGCGACACGCGCCCTCTTGACCACTGCAGAATCTCTTCTTTTACACACGCATCCTCATCGAATTCGAGTCCAGCAGATCACAGGCCATGCTGCGCGCATAATTTTCAACATCACTATCGCCTTCCTCTCCAACTCCATTGACCTTTCGCGTCGCGTGCGCAACACCACCACCATGTCCGGTCCCTCGATACACTTCACCCTCCCGCACCGATCGCTCTTCAAGTTCCCGCCAGACAATCTACCAGCTGCTCTCCCTCCGCCATCCGACGAGGCTACATGGAAGTCTCCGTTCCCCATCGACTTTGATGTCTACAATCACGCCTTGGACGTAAAAGTTCCCATTACCATCGCGTCAACCTATGTCATCACTGTCCTCTTGATCAATGCATACAACAGACGCCAGGGAAACAAGCCATGGGCCATCAGCAAAACCCGCGCTTTCAAGCTATTCGTCGTCCTGCACAATGTCTTCCTGGCTGTCTACTCCGGTGTCACCTTCTATGCCATGTGCCGCGCTATCAACGCCACTTGGCCTGGTCTTGACAACAGCGCTGGCCTGGCTGGTGTTGCCGACTCTCTGTGCAAGGTCAACGGTCCTCGTGGTCTTGGTGACGCTGTCTACTACAATGCAACCTCCAGCCTCTGGCAGACCAAAAATGCTATGATCAAGCTGCTGCCTGAAGGTACTCCCGACTCTACTGACGTTGGCCGCTTGTGGAACGAGGGCCTTGCATTCTGGGGCTGGTTCTTCTACCTGTCTAAGTTCTACGAGGTTGTTGACACGGCCATCATTGTCGCAAAGGGCAAGAGAAGCGCAACCCTGCAGACATACCACCACGCAGGCGCCATGTTGTGCATGTGGGCTGGCATTCGCTACATGTCACCTCCCATCTGGATGTTTGTCTTCATTAATTCTTTCATCCATACTTTGATGGTAAGTGAACACCACTGTCCCCCTCTATGTTGAATATTATCACATTATTATGATTGGCTCTTCTCCCACGCGAAAGGTGGGATCATTATAAGCTGTAGAAATGCACAATGTCATCCTGAAGGAAGCGTAGTCCAAGGAGATGGTGTAAGATAATGTGCTCTCCTTGGACCACACTTCTTTACAGATGACATTTTGCATTTCTATAGCTTACTATATTCCCATGCCTCGCGGCGGGAGAGGGATCTGTTGCAGAGCTGTCATGATTTCGGCACACGGGTAGCAATCTAACTAACAGTTACACAGTACACTTACTTTACCCTCTCTGCCATCAACGTCCGCGTTCCCAACGCCCTGAAGCGCACCTTGACTACCATGCAGATCACTCAATTCCTGTTCGGCGCCTCTTATGCCGCCCTCCACCTGTTTGTCAAGTACGACATCCCTGTTGCGACCGCATACAGCATCTTCCATCCTATCTCATCAGCCGTCGCAAAGGCTTCCTCGACTGCTTCTAGCGTTGTCTCAGCTGTTCCCGCCGAGACCTACGGTGCTATCCTTCGCCGCATTCTTCTTCGTGCTGCTGGTGACGAAGGTGTCGCCGAGAACGTTCGCGACAAGCAAGGAAACATTATCATGGAGAAAGCACAGGAAGCGATTCAGAAGTATCACGAAGAGACGCGCTACAAAACCGACTACACTACTATCGACTGCATTGATACTACCGGTCAGAGCTTCGCCGTTTGGTTGAACCTTCTCTACCTTTTCCCCTTGACCGTTCTCTTCATGCGGTTCTTCGTTAAGGCCTATTTGTTCCGCAGTGGCTCAAGCAAGTCAAGAAGCAAGCGCCACTCTGTCAGCCGCGCTACCAAGGAAGCTGCACAGGGAACCAACCGCGAGGTTGAACACGCTGGCAAGGCAGTCGAGAAGAAGCTCAGCCACCTGCCAGAGGACCTCGCAGCTGCCGAAAAGAGACTCGAGAAGAAGCTTGGCCATCTCCCTGAAGATCTCAAGGCCGCTGAGAAGAAGCTCGAGAACAAGCTTGGCCACCTGCCTGAGGAAGTCAAGAAGGATCTACAAGCCCTTAAGGAAGGCAAAGGCAAACTTCCTCGCCCCACTCGACCTGTTAGCGACCGCGTCGAGAGCTTCGAGCGTAAAATGACACCTACTAAAAAGGACGCTAAGCAACTCAAGGAAGAGGCTGCCGATGACCTTGATGAGCTCAAGCAAAGGGTGAAGCAAGAACCCACCGACAGTAATGAGCCTGCTAAGGACAGCGCTCCTGAGTCAATTGATGCTTCACCTTCGAAGAAGCAAAAGAAGAAGAGAAACAAGAAGAACAAGAACAAGCAGGCCAATGGCGCCGATAACGTCGACGACCACACTGACGCTGCCGACTCTGGTTCTGAGCACGAGCCTGAGAACTACGCTGCTGCATTGAAAGAGAACTTGAAGAAGGAGGGTGAAACACAGGACCTCAAGCCTGAGACGGAGGAAGCTTAGAAAGGATAGTTGGAACGAAGGAAAAACAGACTTGATGACACGCCTGACAATCTCAATTAGCTTGGAGCGGCCGCACTGTACTATACTATATTCGCAGATAGCAAATGAAGCAACGAACCATCATATACTCTCCGTCTACTGAGATCATTACTGTGTAGCTGTAGAAATGCACGATTCGCTCAAGAGTGAGGTGTCATCCAGAGAGAGTTCGTCGTACCAGGGTTTCTCTGTGGGCATATTTCTGATATGGAAAGTATTGTGCATTTGTTTTGCTACAGTACAACAGAACACCTTCGGCACACGGGGAGACTCTTTCTTTCTTCTGATTGAAGCAGCATGTAGCTTTCCATATCCAAGAGCAATAGGTTGAGCTGATGAACTTCTACTCGAGCAGAGCAGTAGCAATGTCCTTAATGTCTGACTCTATGAAGCATCTTTGGTATAAAACTTTTAAGGTCATCAGTATCACAATACTTGATTGTGAGAAGTAGTATGCGTAATATTGATTGTAAGAGCTTCGATACTTGTTTTCATTGACCTTGTTGAGGCTCTTTCCTACGAGAAGTGTCGTAAGCATCTCAGATCTCCTCCTCAGAGACTGATTGATATCCTGTCATCAACGCCGTGCATAAAACATCTTTGCCTATCCCGTCCTTATCTGCAAGCGAATACTCTTGATCATTTATGCTCATGTGAAACTCCATGAACATTGCTCTCTCATCTCCTCAAGCTTCTCATGAAGCCCTCTACACCCTCATCTGAGGCTCCTCTACCGCCGAAGCCGCGGACCTCCTTCTGTGCACTTTCCACCTTTTGTCTGAGTTGTTCAGCACCGACATCGATTTGTTGCAGTTGGCCAAGATGTGCGTTGAGTACGCGGACGATCTGAGAAAGAGGATCTGACTCGGCAGTCTTGGACGACTTGGAGAGGTTGGTGGATGCAAGGTTGATTTCGTCGATCATCGAGGTCAGGTCGTGCGACATCGTGGTCAGGCGAGCAGAGCAGCGCTCAGCGGTTTGGTAACTACGTCGGTGGTTAGCTTTGTGGTCTTTTAAGGTGTTGTCAGGATGTACATACGTTCTCTCGCGCTCAGCATCAACGCCACTGTCAACACCGCCGGCCTTGGCGGCCATGTCGTTCAAGACACGCTCGTAGTGATCAAGCCAGTGGCTGAGTTCTTCTTGCTGGCCCTCGACAGAGGCAAGCTGACGCTCGACCTCAGCAGTGTCGCGTTCAGCCTGGAAAGTGCGGCTGTACAACTTGCTGATCTTGTCACTGTTTTCGACCAACATGCGGTCCCAGTTTCCAATCTTGGTAGCTAGGTTGGAGAATTGCTTTTGATGCGACGAAAGAGATGTGGTCCAAAGTGTGATAATCTCGTCGAGGGACTTGGAATTTAGACGCGATGTAGCAGGAGGTGCGGGTCCTGAAGTTGATGCGTTTGTGGTGCCGCTACCAAGTCCGCCAGTGCTGTTGCTGCCAGTAGGGCCACTGTTACCACCATTGTTAGGGCCTGCAGCTGGTGCTGCTGCAACAGCGGGAGGGCCACCACCATTGCCGCCACTTCCTCCAGAGCCGCCTGCTGCAGGCTTGAGACTGAAAGCGGAACCGCCAGTGGAGGCAGGTGTGCTAGACTCGGCGGGCTTTGCTCCAAGTGAGAAAGCAGGAGTCGATCCTGAGGTAGCGGTTGTGGAAGTAGGAGCGGCTGTAGCGTCGTCTTTCTTCTGGCCACCCAGATTGCCGAAGAGGTTGCCAGTGGGAGTAGCGGGCTTTGCAGCATCGTCCTTCTTAGCACCCAGACCACCGAACAGATTGCCCGTAGAAGCAGGGGGCTTAGCGGCCTCGTCTTTGTTCTGGCCAGTTGCACCAAAGAGCGACGGTGAAGAAGCAGGCTTGTCAGCTGCGTCCTTGTTCTGATTCAGGCCGCCAAACAAGTTTCCAGTAGGTGCGGCAGGCTTGTCAGTAGCATCGTCCTTCTTAGCACCAAACAGACCAGGTGTTGATGTGGCGGTCGTGGCAGGGGCTTCAGTAGAGGAGGAGGCGGCGCCGCCTCCTCTTAGCGCACCAAAGAGCGAAGGTGCAGATGTTGTAGCAGCTGAGGAGGGCTGAGTAGACGCAGGGGTTTGTGATGTGTTTCCACCGAGAGAGAAGGCAGGTTTTGAGGAGTTGCCGCCCAGAGAGAAGGCAGGCGCGGTAGCAGGGGCAGACTGAGGAGTTGATGAGGCAGCACCACCAAGGTTGAACATGGGCTTGTTTGCAGGAGCAGCGGCGTCTGCAGGCTTCTGGCCGAACAAGGAAGGAGCAGAAGAGTTGTCGTCGGCCTTCTTTCCAAACGATCCAAATGTGTTAGCAGCACCACCACCTAGAGGAGCACCAAAGGCGGGAGCAGACTTGGGAGCTTCTGCTGTCTTTTCCTCGGGCTTGCCAAAAGAGAGTGGCTTGCCGCCAAAGATACCGCCAGTTGATTGAGTCGGGGGTGGACCAGCGGGTGTTGTGGAGAACATGGGCTTGTTTGTGGTAGCAGGAGTGGTCGAGTTGTTGCCAAAGGAGAGACCGCCAGTAGAAGCAGGAGCACCACCAAAAGGGTTGCTAGCAGGAGCGACACCTGGAGTTGTAGGATTACTGCCCGATGTGGAAGGCTTAGAACCAAAGCTGAAACCAGAAGTGGTGGGGGTTTGTGTAGAAGGAGAAGGTGCGCCGAAAGCGCTTGTTATTTGACCAGCGGTAGAAGGAGCATTGCCAAAGATGGAGCCAGTGGTTGCAGGAGCCTTGTTTGCGTTTCCGAAGATGCCACCGGTCGAGCTCGCGTCCTTGTTTGCAGCAGTGCCGAAGATGGAAGGAGTGCTTCCTGACGAGGTGCCGGCAGCATTGGAGCCGAAGTTGAAGGACATGGCGAGGTAAATTTAATCGGGGTGATAGACCCGTCGAGGGCGCGTTCTGAGAGAAAGTGCTCTGGCAATCCGAGTCGCGGGAGATTGGCGGATCGATGTGGAAAAGGGTGGGTAAGGCGACTAAGGTGGTGGAGAAGGAGCAATGAAAAAGGCAGTCGCAATGGTTAGCTGGTGTGGATGTGAAGCTCTCTTTGACCTTAGCAACACGCAGAGACGCGACGCTTGGACGCAGAAGCACTTTCTTCAACAAACAAAGCAAACACGCCGTCGTTCTTTCCCTGACTGCTGCTGCTCCTGCTCAGCCCCAGGACCCGCTCTCCACGTCACTCGTCGCTCGAGAGCTGCTGCGGACTGCGCGTTATTTGGCCGCGTCGAGTTATCTACCTCTAGACCGCTTCCTGCTCTGTTCTCGTCCTTGACTTCTGATCTTGCTTCCTCTCCATATCCATTGTCTCTCCATCTTTCACACTCCGCTCTCCACTGTCGACTGCCACTCCTTCTCCACACTCCACACCACACACTGCATACACACCATGGCTCTTCAACCTCCGTCAGAGCCCATTGAGAATCTGAAGGACCCTGGTGCCCATGAGTTGCCGGGCGTACCCAAGATCTCTGGTATTTCTCATCATCGTCTCTGCTAATTGTCAACCGCTGACCCAACAACAGAACCCGAGGAGTCCGATGACCACTTCTCAGATGCTTCCGAAGGCACTCCGTCATACCCCCCTGCTATCACCGGTCGTAACCGCGCCCTATCCATTCCCGTAACCCGCGTTGAGAAAGTAGACGACGAGCCCAGACATGGCGAGGTCCCTGGAACTCAAGCCTACAACATTAGATCTCAAGACGCTGTACCTGACGAGATTGAGATTGTCCCCGATGGCACCAGGAGCCGCAGCACTTCACATGTTAGCGAGTCTGACAGGCCTGTGACTCCCGGTGGCACTCCAGTCCCCCATCTTGTTGTTGAGAAGGTCGATCCCAGCGCCCCTAGCCATGGCGATGTTCCCGGCACAGACGCCTACGAGATGCGAACTGCCGATGCTCAACCCGATGAAGTCAAGCAGGCCCCTGCCTCATCAAGTGCCCCTCTCGAGCGTAAGTACACCATCCCACGAGTCCGCACGACCTCTTCCCCAAACCAAGCCTTCATGTTTGACGAAGAAAGCATCACCAACTCCCAATGACAGATCTCGACCCCCAAGCCCAGAACTCGACCAACAAGATGCCAACGTCCTGATCCCCTCTGAGACCCTCATTTCACAGGAATCACAAGAGACCTCCCACTCAGAACTTCCCCTCCAACCCAAGACCGACACTACCATCGCACAACCAGCAGAGGAAAACGCAGACGACTTTGACGATTTCGACCAACCACAAACACAAAACAACCATCATGCCGACAACGATGATGATGCTTTCGGTGACGACTTTGACGACTTTGAAGAAGGTGGCGCAGATCAGGCAGATGGAGATGAGGATGATGACTTTGGTGACTTTGACGACGGCTTCCAACAAGCAGAAGAGCCCTCTGTTCCCGCACCTCCTCCTCAGCCTGTACAGCAGCCTCTAGCACACCTTGTAAGTAGCTCTGCCAAATACACAGTTGCAGAAAGCATATGCTCATCTCGTGCTTGCAGCCCAATATCAATTTTGCGGATCTGCAGACCTCGGACGATATACTTCAGGCAATGTCACCCTACATATCTGAACTCTTCCCTGAACTTTACGACCAAGAAACCGCACTGTCAGACAAGTCAGCTGCCCTGTCTACTGATCCCATCCTCACCGACCGGAGTGCGTCTCTCTGGTCTCAACTTGTCGCACCTCCTCCTTTACAACCACCAAATTGGATCCGCAGTCGCATTCGTCGCCTGTTCTTAGTCTCACTGGGTGTTCCTGTCGATCTGGACGAGATTTTGCCCGCCAGTAAACAAAAGAAATTAGTCCTACCGAACATTCACCTGCCAGAACAGAAGAAAGAAGATGGCAAAGTCAAACAAGATGGTGGCAGTTCTACTGGAGGAAGAAAGGGTCCCGCGCCTCCGCCAGAGTTTAATGCCAATGAAGCAGCAATGCTTGCCAAGACGACAGACACAGCCACTGAGGCTTATTCTGATGAAGAGCTGAAGGCACATGTGAAGAGGCTGGAAGAGCTTATCAAAGACGCGAGCACGGTGCTTGAGTACTGGATGAAGAGGAAGGAAAGCGCTGTAGGGGACAAGGAGGCATTTGAAGGTGTCATTGAGAATCTTGTCGGCTTTGTCAAAAGTCGACGATGAGAGAAAACAAAAACAAAAACAAAAAAGTAAATGAACGTAAAAGTATCTATATATACCAAAAGCTACCACAGAAAGAAACAACAGTTCCGTTGATCGCTACAGTGGAACGCCTTGCTCGCAACTGAGAAACAGCGTTCAGCCATGACTAAGATTGTGTTCTAGTATAGGTCATGCTTCAACCAAAGGTATATAGTATGTTAACAACTGAAATATGGACAATGTAAATGGAAAGCCAAACTCCAACCGATCATCCAGCACATTACTCCTTCTCGAACACATGCGGCGACGATGTTACCACTTTGGAATCAACGATCTGTAATCTTATGTGGTCAGCCTCTGGTGTGCTTTTCATGAGCTCCGACACAAGAAGCAGGATACTTACTCGCTTTCCCTTTCCCTAGTCCTTCCCCTTCCCGTTTCTTCCATCTCTACTGGCTCGCCAGCCCCCAACTCCTGGATTGGTGGTGTCATAGGCATGTAACTGTGTCTTTGCTGCCCATATTCCCAATGCTTGTGGGCATCCATAGGAACCATGTAGCCTCCATCGCCTGGTCCATAGGAAGGTGGACGCATGGGAGACGGGCCTCCAACCGTGGAAGGTGGATTTGTACTGTTGACCCAACTCTCTACTGCGCCCGAGCGTTGAGAAGCACTGTTCAAAGAGTGCTTCAACGTGCGGTGGCGGCCTACGAACCAGAAGAGCGCGCAAGCAAGGGCAAGAACGACTACGCCTGCTACCACGATGCCGGCGATAGCACCACCAGAAAGTGTAACACTGTGGTGAGAGGGAGCGGGTGTGGCAGAAGAGGAGGGACTGGTTTCTTCAGGGACGGCTTCGCCAGGTTGAAGCATGATGTCCGAGCTGTTGATCGAGTCGAGCTGGGCTTGGAATGAGTATGTTGCATTCTGATTGATTGCGCCGATCATATGCTCATCGAGGCAGGAGCCTAATCGTGAGCAGTAGAAGAAGATGGGACTTGTATCGTTGATCGTTAGGTTCCATGTTGGTGGCTAATGAACCCTGGTTAGTGCCTGTATGTCTTTTTTTTCGTAAGCTAGACGATGCAACTTACATTGCTGCTCTCCACGTCGCTGCCATTATACCAGCCGCTGAAGAATGTTGAGCGGCCTCGATGATAGGCATCTCTTGGAACGCATGGTTCTTGAAAGTTGGATTGTACTACTGTGTGGCCCTGGGCGATGAACTGGAAGACTACCACGTCTCCAGGGTTGGCGGTCAAGTTGTTCGGAGAGTATTGATTCGACTTATAGCCCACCAAGACGGTATGATGAGTTGGAGCAGAGCTAGTCGTGGCTGTCTGCGCGGCTGCACTGTATATAAATGCCAGAGAGGCAACCAACAGGTAGTAGAGGCACCGCATCGCGGCGTATGAGTGTTTTACGCTGACGTTTCAGAATCTGTATAGGAAGAGAAGAAGTAGGAAGGAGCAAGCAGGATAAGAGATGCAAGCGGGTACAAACTGCAAGGAGAGGAAAACAGGACCGCGGATTTGGGGCATGGGTGGAACATAGAAGAGTAGCATGACCTTCCACCAACTACGTACTCTGTGGCATCGTGTACGCATTGCATATACGGTACTTTGACCAACAAACCTTTTGGGCCTTGCTAAGTAAAGTGACATACATACGACGAAGAGGGGCTGATGAGAGCTTCGTCGAGCTCTTTCACACTGCCCAACTGAGCATCTACGTACAGTACATAATCCTTGCCCGTGGGCTCATTAAGGTTATCACTCCAGAGCTCTCCTCGGTCGACATGAGCTTGACATGCGGCTTTGACACGACTTTCCAGCTCCGAGAAGTTCAAGCCTCACCAAACGGTATTGCATTTCCATATTGGCATCCATCCTTCGGCTGGCTGAAGGGTGGTGCTGCGGGTCAAGATCCTGGAGGAAGTAGAAAGTACGAACACACCCCACTTCCTGGTTGCCTGATTGAGGTTAACATCTGTGGCTGTGTGAGTGAGGCAACTCGCACAGCCAAGTGTAGTGCCTGTCTTTCCTTTGTTGTATGACAGTCATCGTCATGTAGAACTGAGTAAGGCACTGAGAATAGATGGAAGCAACATATTTAGCGATAGCTGAAAGTCGTGCTGCGGTTGCTGGAGAGTCCGTTGGTCAAAAATCATGGCCGGTTCGGCATCTGACTTTTGGCATGCAGGTGCGACGGCTGGCGACCTTTCCAGACAGTCTTCGTGACATTCTCACAATTGCCCTCTGGATTGTCGTATTCGTTTTGCCTACATGCAGAGACAAGTCCCAGCGTGCCTCACGCGACCGCGATGTTTAAGGCTCCTCCACTAACATTGATATCCCGCATAAGTTCGAGGCTGTCCTTCGACAACACTCCGAAGCTGTTCACGTTTCTCATTGTGAGGTGGAAGCCTCAATAGACAAATTATTAAGCATACTAGAAAGGTCAATGGTTGGCCTGAACGTCCAAACGATATCTTCTACGATACTCTTGACATAGGAATCCTACTAGCCGGCACACTGCATGCTGACGCGAGCTAACATCTTAGAGCTTACGGTACATGCAACAGGACACGATCATCCCCACGCGATATGCACATGGGACTTGTTGCACGGGACGTTGGTATCGTCTGTCTAAGGAATCATCCAACCAATCTCCTTAACATTCCTCGTAATAGGACATGCTCAGTATTCTTTACAATATAGCCAATATTGAGGTTGAGTCGGTCTTTGTCGGCGATGGAGCCTGCTTGTACATACGGGAAGCTTCTGTGGCTTGCATGCGGCATTCGAGATCCTTGACAAGGAAGACAGATAAGCAACCCCGCACAAGATCTGTCAAATAACCATCCACCGCATTTTTAGAATGAGCGGCGACTTACTCATGCCGCTGTGGGTTCAGCTCGGGTCGAGAACCCGCCTCATAGGGCTGATCCTTGTATACAGCGTACACAGCTAGGAGCGAACCGTCCAGGGCCTAAATCCGGAGATGGCAACGTTAGTTTCTGCATCTGCAACTTACCGCTCGACAAGGTGTACAATAGTCAAAAGCGGAGCTTGAGCTTCGAGCTCCATAATCCTATCACGGCAAGTTTGTCTGGGACAATGGTCCAAAACCTTACCTTGTGTGCGAGGGTGGGTGTAAGTTGAGGTAAGCACTAGATGCTAGCCACTGTTGCGGCCATGACTCTGCAAGTATGGGAGACAGCTCTGGAAATTTATCAAAACGTGCTGGTGGACACAGGTAAGCTATCTAGTCTCTCTTTCCGCGCCTCCAAGACCACCTCTCATTGTATCTCAACATTTCATCAGCGCGACCAGTTTCTGTGCCTCTCGCAAAAGCTAAGAAAAATCTTAGTCTGGGCTCATGATGGTTCAGCTAAGGCGAGCGAGAGGTCTGCTTGGAGCTTTGCTCTTGTGCAGCTCGCGACTCGCGCAATCTCTGAGATACGATCCAAGTGAGGCAGACTGGAATCTCAATACCAACCAAGCTGCGACCAGTCCTCTGGAGTACTCGGGAACATGGCAAGACCATACATTCTATCCATCTCCTGAAAACTGGCGATTTCCTTTCTATGGGCTATTTCTCGATCGATTCGTCAATGGCGACCCATCCAACGATAACATCAACGGCACACTGTTTGAGCAAGACATAATGGACACCACTATGCGCCATGGAGGGGATTTGGCAGGGTTGGTGGACACACTGGACTACATTCAAGGCATGGGCATAAAGGTATGCAAAATTCATCAACAAGGATGCACAATTGCTGACCGATTTTAGGGTCTCTATGTAGCTGGAACACCATTCATCAACATGCCATGGAAGTCAGATGCCTACTCCCCACTCGACTTCACGCTGCTCGACCATCATTTTGGCAAGATAGCGGACTGGAGAGCCGCCGTTGACGAGATCCATCGACGTGGGATGTATATAATCCTCGACAACACATTCGCGACGTGAGTACAGCAACCCACGAACTCATACCAAGATTTGCTGATCATGTTTGCTAGTATGGCTGATCTCATCGGATTCGATGGGTATCTCAACAAGTCTACACCCTTTCTCCCAGAAGAACATCAGGTTATGTGGAAGACTGAGCGACAGTACCCTGACTTTGCGTTTGGTAACACAAAAACCTCGCCATGCGAGTTGCCTCGCTTCTGGGACGAGAGTGGCAGCCAGGTCCAAAAAGGAGCTCATTCTGACAACTTTTCTACGACCTTTGATACGTTATCTTCGCTTTTGAATTGCTTCGACAGCGATTTTGACCAGGTAGGCTCAATTTTAGATTGTTCATGCTCTAATTCTGACACCTGATAGTATGGCGACACAGAAGCCTTCGGCGTTTTCCCTGATTGGCAGAGACAGCTCTCGAAATTTGCATCTGTGCAAGACAGATTGCGCGAATGGAAGCCATCGGTCCTCGACAAGCTCCAGCACTTACACTGCCTCACCATTTCCATGCTTGACATCGACGGCTTCCGTATCGATAAATCCACACAGGCTACAGTGGATGCGTTGGCGAACTTCACCGAGTCGATTCGCGAGTGTGCTCGAAGCAACGGCAAAGAGAATTTCTTCATAGCTGGAGAAATCACTGGAGGCAACAACTTTGGCTCGATCTACCTGGGTCGAGGCAGAGAACCTGGTCAGAAGATTGCTGATCTTGGAGACGCTGTGAAAACTAGCAACGAATCAGACGACAAGCTCTTCCTGCGCGCAGCAGGCAAGAGTGCTCTGGACGCTTCGGCTTTCCACTACAGCGTGTATCGCCAGCTACAGCGCTTCCTAGGCATGGATGGTAATCTGACAGTAGGATATGATTTACCACAAAACCTTGTTGACGGCTGGAACCAAGCGATATTAACTAACGACTTAGTCAATCCGAACACTGGAAAGTGGGATCCTCGACACATGTATGGCACATCTAACCAAGACGTCTTCCGCTGGCCGACTATCAAAAATGGAACGCAGAAAATGCTGCTTGGTCTGTTCATGACCACTCTACATATGCCAGGCGTACCACTTCTCAACTGGGGCGAAGAACAAGCTCTTTATACACTCGACAATACAGCTTCGAATTATGTGTTTGGACGTCAACCAATTTCATCATCGCTTGCCTGGCAGACGCATGGTTGCTACAAGCTTGGCTCAGATATCTTCCACGACTTTCCCATCGATGCAGGTGCCAATGCCTGCAACGATGATGGAGTATCTCAGGACCACAGAGACCCTACACACCCTGTCCGCAACATTATCAAGTCATTTTATCACCTTAGGACGAAGAATCCGATCCTAAATGACGGATGGCTGTTGCAATCCCTCTCGAACCAGACGCATGACGTCTACCTTCCTGGATCGAATGGTACTGCCACTGAACTTGGCATGTGGAGTGTGATGCGCAATGAATTCTTCAATGGTGTGCAAAATCTTACTGGCACTGCCGATGCAAAACCAGCAGTCTGGCTTGTTTACCAGAATGAGGATCATACTGTTGATTATACTTTTGATTGTTCGTCTAACGATACAGCCCTGATCTCGGTGTTCGACGAAGCAGAGGAAGTCCGAAACCTGCTCAGCCCATACGACACCATAACTCTCAAGCGTGGACCCAAGAAGCTTGGAATCGATGGCTCAGAGACATTCAACGGCTGTCTCGACAAGCTTACCATGTATCCATGGGATTTCAGAGTTTACGTTCGTAAAGCAGATTGGATTGAGCCAGCACCTATGCTAACCAGATTCAATCCTGGTCACGATGCGCGTATCTTGTCCAAAGTTAGCCCAGGTGAGAAAGAGTCTGTCGATGTCGAGTTACAGTTCTCCCAAGAAATGGATTGTGACTCCATCACGAAGAACATTGTAGTCACTTCAAGTACAGCGGACAAAAGCAGTCCCGGAATTGATACGAAGAGTGTCGTCTGCAGCAAGATACAAGATTCTAACCCCCCACCTTACATTGGAGCCATCACTTCAGCATGGAGCTGGAAAGCTACCTTGGTTGACGTATCCAATGGTGTACACAGTCTGACTATTCAGAATGCTTCGACAACCGATGGCGTTTCTACTGGTTCTACAGACCATGTATTCTTCCGTATTGGGCAAGCCGACAATCCTATCGTCTTCCCTCGTACTGCCAACTACAGCAGTAATGTGCTTTCTGAGGGCTCTAATGGAGATCTGCTTGTGTCGCATCAAGCTGCTGGGGCTGACAAATGGCGTTACTCGACCAATTGGGGATCCACATGGAGCGACTGGCAGAACTATGATGGCACTAATTCAACCGTGAAGAAACAACCTTGGTCTGGTACGAAGAGTCAAAAGTGGACAGGGGACCATATCGTACTTCAATACTGGAATCGCGTGATCGGAAGCAGCACCCACATTCAGCACGCTGATGCTAATCAAAAACAAGCGCCCCGACGATTCCCCCATCTCTTTGCGAACGGCGCCTTCAATCAGTTCGGGTTCGACGGTGGCTTGAAGAATACCTTCAAAATGGCTACCGATGGGTGGGACTTTCATCTTATGACTGAGTGGCCTCACCAAGTTCAAGTCAATGTCTGGGGTATGAATCCTGACGGTCAACCCGACCAGTCTTTCGTCTACGGTGACGTTGATGACGATGCTGTTCTCGACCGATTACCGCCTGATGCTCTAAGCCCTGCTGTCATCAACATGACCAAGCCTCCTAGCCCATATCTAGCCTACAAGATCAGTATTGACGATGCTAGCTACAAGTACAAGCTCGTACCTGCTGGCAGTCGGGTAGTACAGGTCCTAACATTTGCTCTGCTCTGGTCTCTTCCCGTCTTGACTGGCGCCATCAGTATCTGGACCTACATGGGTGCTTTCTACGGAGTCAAGTTCAACAAGATTGGACTTTCTATGCCCAAGGGTATGCCATCGTTCTGGAAACGCCACAAGTTCACCAAGTTGGCCGATGACGATGTGGAAGAAGTCGGTCATCGTATGAGACCATTGTTCTTGGGAAAGTCTCATCAACGATTCGACTCTGGCGCTTCAGGCATTACCATAGCTGCCAACAAGGACAAGAGACGTAAAGTCATCATTGCCACAATGGAGTATGACATTGAAGACTGGAGTATCAAAGTCAAGATTGTAAGTGCTTCATCCAAGATCATGAGACTTGTTCAATCTTGGTCATTTTGCTGACAGACCCCGTAGGGAGGTCTTGGAGTCATGGCCCAGCTTATGGGCAAAAGCCTGACCCACCAAGATCTAATCTGTAAGAGGTTTCTACCATCGAATAAGACTCTCACTAATTGATATAGGGGTCATCCCATGCGTTGGTGGCATCGAGTACCCAATCGACCAGGTTGCCGAGCCTATGATTGTGACAATTCTCGGAAACCCATACGAGGTTCAAGTGCAATACCACCAATTGAATAACATCACATATGTTCTGTTGGATGCACCAGTGTTCAGGAAACAGACGAAGACAGAACCATATCCACCACGTATGGATGATCTAGATTCCGCCATCTATTACAGTGCTTGGAATGCTTGTATTGCTGAGGCGATCAGGAGGTTTGAACCCGACATCTACCACATCAACGTACGCTGCGAATGCTAAGTCTTACTCTGAATTGAGGATGCTAACATATTTTCTAGGACTACCATGGGAGTGCTGCACCTCTGTACCTCCTACCGGAAACTATCCCGTGCTGTCTATCGTAAGTCAAGCAAGCAAGCAAGCAAGCAAAAAACTCTGAAAAAAAAAAACTCTTGAAGATCCACTGACTTCGCTATAGGCTTCACAACGCTGAGTTCCAAGGACTGTGGCCTATGCGCACAGAAAAAGAATCAGACGAAGTATCGCGCGTCTACAATCTGGACCAAGAAACCATACAAAAGTACGTTGAATTGAAGGCAAGAACACCGCCACTAGTGCTGCACCTTGAGCTCGTCTAGCAAAGTCGTGGTGTTCTTACATCCACCTTTGTGATATCATGCTAATTGTGTCAGATACGTCCAATTCGGTGAAATTTTTAATCTACTGCACGCCGGTGTGAGCTATCTGAGAGTTCATCAGAAGGGCTTCGGCGCTGTCGGTGTGTCTAACAAGTATGGTGCTCGATCTTTCGCTCGTTACCCAATTTTCTGGGGTCTCAAAGAGATTGGCAAGTTGCCAAATCCTGATCCGTCTGACACAGCTCCCTGGAGTCGTGAGGAAGAAGCAAACCAGGTCATTAAAGTGGATCCAGCATATGAAGCCTCGCGAGACGAACTGCGCAAACAAGCTCAAGAATGGGCTGGCCTCGAAGTTGACCCTACTGCTCAACTCTTCGTTTTCGTTGGCCGATGGAGCAACCAGAAAGGTGTAGACCTGATTGCTGACGTCTTCCCTGCCATCCTGGAGAAGCATAAGAACGTTCAACTCATCTGCGTTGGACCTGTGATCGTAAGACACTCACCACCCAACAATCATAAGTTCTTTGCTGATCTCCTTTAGGACATGTACGGCAAGTTTGCAGCGCTCAAACTAGGGGTCATGATGAAGAAGTATTCCAAGCGCGTCTACTCGAAGCCGGAATTCACTGCTTTACCTCCGGTAAGTTTTGAATTCGATCAGGATCAAGCCCAGGACGTCCAATAACATGAAATAGTTCATCTTCTCTGGAGCAGAATTTGCTTTGATTCCCAGTCGCGATGAGCCCTTTGGTTTAGTCGCTGTCGAATTTGGCCGCAAGGGTGCTCTCGGTGTTGGTTCGAGGGTTGGCGGCCTTGGTCAGATGCCTGGCTGGTGGTTCACTGTGGAATCCACAACCACAGCCCACTTGATGCACCAATTCAAATCTGCCATCGAAGATGCTCTGGCGGCGACAACAGAAACCAAGGCTATGATGAGAGCAAGATCAGCTGTGCAAAGATTCCCTGTCCAGAAATGGGTGGAAGACCTTGACAAACTACAGAGTACAGCCATTCGAATCCACCACCGTGAGGCAAACCACGGACTACAGCCAGCCAGAAGGTCGGTTTTGAACTTTGCCAACGATTCGAACATTTCTCTAGCTCGGTCCAGAGACGCCAGCCCAAGTGCTGGGTCAGTCTACGAAACTCGACCACGCACAAGTCCTTCACCTTCCAACCTGAATCGCACTTTATCTCTAGGCTCAAGAGCGGGACCTGGTCATCACGGCAGAACTCCTCGTGTACAGGTCACCGATGCCGATATCCCAGAGGACGATGAAGATCCGTTCGGCAGTGAGTACAGTCTGGAGATAGAAGAAGAGACAATTACCCGGGAGGAGGCCGACACATTCACGAGGGAGTCAGATAGAGCAGATGCTCTAGAACAGCTCGAAGGCAGAGGTAGAAATATGTCTCTGAGTGCCCCACAGCCTGCACTTATGCCAGGGCATCGTTCGAGATCGCCTAGCCCAGATCCAAGAGAGCTTCAGAGAGGAAGAAGCCGAAACAGAGGTTCTGGGCCATACTTATCCGTCCAAACGGGGGAGGAACCGAACAGAAGGGCAAGCGCTGATAGCCTTCTTCCGACCGCTGAACCACGCAACCGCTCATCTTCTCGCCTGAGCAATTCTTCCAGGCTGAGCACATCCTCGCAACTCGACTTGACGACTGTGATCGGTGACAAGAGAGACTACAGCTTACAACAGATCGAGCTCAATTTCGACGACAAGACTGGCGAATACTACCGTGCCTTCGAGGCAATGCTGGAGAAGCTGAATGGCAAGACGTCTGAGAAAGATCTCTGTATAGAAGAGTATCTTGTAGAGAGCGAAAAATCTTGGTTCAAGAAGTATCGCGATGCTAAACTAGGCAGATCGCGGGAACGAAGTTCGACTGGCAAACATCACAGCGCTAGATTGAGTGTATCGCACGTCTCTCGGGCATCTTCTGTTGACGCCGATGAACGTATGAGCGTTGGCGAAGGCTCGATGGAAGACTTCCTGCTTGGCGACAACTACCAGCGACCATCGCTCGTGAAACGCTGGATGCTTACCCGACTTGGCGATTGGCCTCTCTATTCATTCTTGCTCGCTCTTGGACAGATTGTGGCTGCGAACAGTTACCAGATTACACTACTGACTGGCGGAGAGGACCCAAAGCCAACGATGATATACACGATTGGCGGCATCTACATTGCAGCTTCGGTCATCTGGTGGCTTCTCTTCCGAACGATGAAGGCTCGATTCGTTCTTTCTGTGCCTTTCGTCATGTACGGAATCGCGTTTCTCTTCATCGGGATGGCACCATTCCTTCCTAAGGGCGCTGGTAGGAATTGGATGCGTAACGTGGCAGATGGTGTTTATGCAGCTGCTTCAGCCAGTGGGAGCCTATACTTCACGCTCAACTTCGGTGATGAGGGTAAGCAGATCTCATGTTTGTATAAAACTCGACTAATTTCTTATAGGTGGTTCACCAATCTCATCTTGGGTATACAGAGCATGCCTCATCCAGGGTACTCAACAACTGTACATCACGGGCCTGTTCTACTGGGGACGTACAATTACCAAAGCCACACCAAAACAGAATATCGAGAAAGATACACTCTCGTCTTCGCCCATCATGGCTGCCATCACGCTCCCGATTGCAGCCCTCTTGTGGTTGATTGCGCTCACTTTGTTCACTAGCTTACCAACATACTACCATCAGCGTCCCGGAAAGATCCCAAGCTTCTACAAGACTCTCGCTCGTCGCAAACTCATATCTTGGTTCTTTGTCGCAGTCATTTTACAAAACTACTTCCTTTCTTCGCAATATGGAAGATCCTGGCAGTATCTCTGGAGCTCGAAACATGCTCCTGTTTGGGTAGTTGCAATCTTGGTTCTTGTCTTCTTCATTGTCGTCTGGGCTTTGATGCTTTACGTCTTCAGCAGACTTAGCAAGAGCCATAGCTGGATCCTGCCAATCTTTGCAATCGGTTTGCTTGCTCCTCGCTGGGCGCAACAATGGTGGGGCACTTCCGGCTTCGGACTCTGGCTACCATGGATGCCTGGTGGCCCTGAAGCAGGCGCAATAGCTGGCAGAGCTCTCTGGCTCTGGCTAGGTGTCTTGGATGCTGTTCAAGGTGTTGGCTTCGGCATGATGCTGTTGCAGACCTTGACACGTATTCACATCGGTGTGACGTTGATCTCAGCACAGATCCTAGGTACGGCTGTCACGCTTATCGCAAAGGCGACCGCACCTAACAGAGATGGTCCTGGAGATGTATTCCCTGATCTGAGTGCTGGTGTAATAAATGCGATCAGCAAGCCTTGGTTCTGGATTGCTTTGGCTT
Organism: Aureobasidium sp. EXF-12298; assembly: GCA_024195555.1. Lineage (NCBI taxonomy): Eukaryota > Fungi > Ascomycota > Dothideomycetes > Dothideales > Saccotheciaceae > Aureobasidium > Aureobasidium sp. EXF-12298. Next base: position 20,908 of record SWBJ01000549.1, read on the forward strand.
GCCAGCTTGTTATTCCGATTGGCTTCTTCAAGTTCTTCCGGAAAGAACAGCTCTCGAAGCCTTGAGTTGCTCTTTCTCAAAAAGAATCGAAAATTTTCTATCATGCAGGATTTTCTCTTTGTCGTGGGAACGTTAGATCATAAGCAATAAATTATTTCTGAATTGTTCTTTCTCCAATATTAAACAGACTAGAAGTGAGACTCGCTATCTGTTTCGGCTCAATTGTGTCTTAGCCATCTTCGAACAGAAAAGGCAGGAACTCTTTGCAACGGCCTTCTATGTGTTGGCATCAATCATACCTGCATAGACCTATCACGCTCCTTCCAAGCTTTCTCTCAAATGGCGATATTTATTCATCTCCAGCTATGAAAATGCACAATAGTTTATATAAAGGAACGGACATCACTGAGAGAACCTCATAATAGGATATTTCAATGGCCGCACCTCCAACACAAACATTTTTGTGCATTTCGATAGCTATACTCCGGAGCTCTGACGCGCGCGGGAGCAATGTCCCAAAGTCGCATCCCCATCGATCACCTGATAAGATAGAGGCGGTGGTCAAAAAATTTAAATGGCCGGGAAGAGGTTGGGAAGCGAAGTGGGCGTTGGAGGAACGACGCGTGATTTTTCAAACTCATCCCAGTCGCGTTATGCCTTCACCAGAACCTATCATCCTTCACGATCGACGACCCAATGCGAACAGAATCAATCCGAATACGATCCCTGTGGTGCGCGCCGGAGGTGGCAGGTGGATGGTCGTACAATAGTACGAGGAAATTGCGAAAACCGGGACGATGCACTCCCGAGTGGGTCCTGCTTCTCAAACGGAATGCCGCTGCCTATTCGGCAGGGATACGGGTCCGGTAGATCAACATAAGCAGTTGCTGTTCAGTCACTGTAACTTTTTAACCTTGCAAAGCTTACTGCCCAAATATGTCGACTTTCAGTAGTAAATTGATGCCTTTGCGACCCGCAGGTACGTCGCACCTAGTTCTTGCGATTCGATCTATTGTATCTGAACAGATCAACAAGGTTACAACGAGAGACGATACATCACTCGCCAGTCACTGGGATACTATCGTACACTTGCCATTGGTGGTATATACACTCTCAAGCAAGACACAAACGATCAAATCTCTCAGCAAACATTCGTGCCGGCCTTCAAGCATTGCGTAGCAACTCATCCACTATTGAGTGCCGTCATCGAGGGTCAAGACACCGAGTCTCCTGCTTTTTCCAGACCGAAAGCATTGAGTTTGCAAGACCATGTCGAAATCTTGAGTGTCAACGACCTCGAAGAAGGAGCTACGAATTTGTCAGAGAAGGATCTCATGCATCATGTCACAGTTCGTACGCTCGACAGCAAGTTCTCGTATGTGGAGACCACACCGCCATGGAAAGTTGTAGTTTTCAATCTGCCCAGACATGACGAAGCTCAAGATCCATCAATTCAAAGATTCTTCATCCTGTTTGCATACTACCATTCTCACGGCGACGGCAAATCTGCTCTGGCATTCCACAAAACCTTCCTACAAGGACTCAACGGCCAGAAGAGTGATATTCACGAGAGCTTTGTTTGCGAAACGCCATCAACTCCTCTGCCACCTACAATTGAACAAGCCGGCAAGCTCTCTATCTCTTGGTCCTACCTCTTGAGTCCGCTGTTCGGCGCGTACCTTCCTGATTTTGTTGCTAAGTCATTGGGCCTACGTGCTTCGACTACACCTAAATCTGCTGATGCTTGGAAAGGTATCAAGAGTCCTTTCTACCACAGTACATTCACTACAGGGCTTGAGTTCTTCACCGTCTCCCAAGCAACTATGGATAAGACTTTGCGGCTTTGCAGAGCTCATGATGTCAAGTTCACGAGTTTGTTGCATCAAGTGGTTGTTCGAGCTTTGAGTGAAGCTTTGCCTAAGGACACATCCACTGGAGATTCCATTGGCAGCTTCATTGCGTCGACTGTCGTAGATCTGCGTCACCTCCTTGAAGGTATCGGCTCAGACGACATGTCCTGCCCAGGCCCAACTGCCTCTTTCGAGCTCTTCAGTCGCAGTAATGTCGAAGATTGGAAAGACTGGACAAGTCCCAAAAGCAACAGCCCAATCTGGACCGCAGCTCATCAGACCACCCAAGACATTGCCGACCGCGCTAGCACTCTACGTGATCAACCAATTGGCCTGCTATCCTACCTCAGCAAATTCCGTCCATGGATGCAAGGGGAAGCCGAAAAAGACAGAGACAGCTCCTACGAAATCAGCAATCTTGGAGTGTTTGATCCTACTGCAGATGCGCAGAAAGGTAATTGGGATGTTGAATCCATGTTTTTTGCTCAGCCGGCGAATGTGATGGGAAGCTGTCTTGCTCTCAATGTCGTCACAAAGAAAGGAGGTGATACCACTATCTCTCTGACCTGGCAGATCGGAACTCTCGGCGTTGAAAAGGAGCAAGAGTTTGTCTCTTTTGTTTGCCAGCTTCTTGAAGAATACTTTGGCGAAGTTGCTTAGCAGACGAGCTGTCCCAGTGATTAACAACCGACCTTCTAATAGTAATGTTTATTCTAATGGCTCCTTATAGATGCGGTTCACTTCATGGGAAGCTTCAGACAGCTCTAAAAGTGAATGCTTCTGCGGAATGAAACAAGTGAATCTCATCATGATCAGCAATGTGGTGTTATCTTGATGCAAGTTAGCATTGTTCCTGTCGAGCCGGTGGAATGGCGCAGTGTTCGTAGCTCGTGTCTCCCATGTAGTCGCCAGTGTTCCACCGGTTCGACTCTCCGACCTGCCATTTAGTTCGCTATTTATTCAGCTATGAGAGGTCCCAGTAATCCTCGCACGACAACAATCGAGATGAAAGCTTTGCTTTCTCTGCCCTCCCTAGCAACACGGCGGCTAGGGAGGTTTCTGTTTTGCCAAAAATTTCGTGCCGTATATATACATCTTTGGTGCTCCCTTTTGACTTTAGAAGGGCAGTTTTTGCGCCATGATGTTGCGCAGCTCCAAAGGCTCAGGTCTTCTCCGCCCCTGCAACAAGATAAGATACGTTGCAAGCATTGAGTCACTGTGTCAAGTTCGCATATATGGGTTTGATAGACTATCAATGCAGAGGGATTTTGACATCCGTAGGGCGATACAGTGAGGCCTCTGTTTTGTGACCTCTCTGTGGACGAATGCCAGAACCAAGGTTATATTGTGCATTTTGATAGATCCTCATCTCAAAATAGCCTATGGGTGAGAGACTGAGACCTCATTCGCTTGGATGTCATGTCTCCAATGTCACTGCATTGTTCAAACAAGCTACCAAGATACAACAAGCTACCAAGATACAACAAGCTACCAAGATACAACAAGCTACCAAGATACAACAAGCTACCAAGATA
>SWBJ01000550.1:0-24266 GCA_024195555.1 Aureobasidium sp. EXF-12298
AGAAATCTCCTCTCTCTGAGTCGAACAAAGGACCTTCTGATGACAATTAACAATTACAGTCAGACGCTCTAAACCAACTGAGCTAAGAAGAGATTGATGGAAGGTACGCCAAATTTTGGCCAATATATCCTACGGTTCAATCGTCGGATCGAGCCTGATGGTTGTCAGCAAGCGAAGGCCTCTCAAGCAGGCACGCCTTGAGACCATCGAGCCCATCTGGATCTCGAATTCGATAGGGAAAGTTCGAACGTGACCATCAAGATTAGCCACCACAACTGCAAAGCAAACAAGCAAGCAAGCAAGAACCGACCGACCACAACTGCCGTCTAAGCATGCTTTCCAGGAACCCGACTCGTCGCTTGTCACTGCCACTTCGAAAAACAGCGTTTGCGAGCCCCAACCCGTCTCCAGTTTTGGGATCTTCTATCTTTTGTGGGTTGTGTTTTCGGACAACCTTCGGCATGCGCACCGTGTGGTCATTTTGATTCCTTTCCCCGTCTCTCCGTCTCCCCATCTCGCTTCTTGTGATCTACAAAATGAGAGGGACTCGATGACACGTGAAATATGGGCAAGAGGAAACAGGGCAAAATAGACTTTGAAGGGTCTGAAGGTTTCTTTTTTGACGCCAACATGACAGAAAAAAGGGCAAAGGAAAGACAACACCCTAGACCGCCACGCTCTTGTCTAGCTTTTCAGGCAAACCGTCAACATGTGCAGTTGCATCAAGCTGCATATCGATTCTCGGTTTTGTCGCAGAGGGAGAGTGATTCTCGGTCCGTTTCAAAGTGTCGGGAGTACGGATATGCTCGCGCCAAAAGACGGGCGTTCGGATTGCTCACCGTTTTCGTTCCATGTGCTCGTGGCGGGGCGGGAGAGGCTTGCGACAATTGCATAGTCAACTCTTGGTAAGGTGTCGTGTGGTACGCTCCAAGCCGCAACAAATGCTTGCGCGAGACTGGGCAAGTCAGATCCGAAGGTTGGTAAGCCGAGCAGAGCCTCCAACAAGAGCTTTGGGAATTTGATTGCACGAGCTTGGCGAAGCGAATGTAGATGACAATAATCTATCTTTTGCTCAGTTCGTTGAATCTAGCTACCTCGTATGAGGATCCCTAACCACAGAATCGATCATTCATGCTCGGTGGAGAAATATATTGATCTGCTAGAGTCCGTGTTGACATGGTGGTGGATCTTGTGGATTGCAGTTGGACATCTTTCCTGACCATCGTCTCATGTCTTGCGTTGTGAAGCGACGCGTAACAGTAGTCCACAAGCCCTCTGCTGGACTCCCAGTCAGGAAAAGATAGCTCCAGCTCTAGATGCGCATTGCAGGTCCATGGCACCATCGTACGAGTCTTGCATTCGCGTTGCGCACATGCTTCGTCAATCGATTCGTGACCTATTCGACTCGAGGCAATTTCCGTGGACTGCAGTCCAACCCGCGGCGTGGTTTCAAAGCGACGAGGCGGTTGGCGGCAGCGGAAGGCGCCATACCATGCGAGTCTGCCACGTTGAGTCTTGAACTTCTAGAACAACCGGCAATAATGATAAATATCAGGTCGCGAATAGGCGAGAGTGAAATAATTATGGCGTTTTGTTGGTTGCTCCAGCTATGCATACCACAAAGTATAAGTTGGTTCGGTAAGTAGATTGAGTATATATGTTATGTAATGGCTTCGGCTCGGTTTAAGCTTAATGACTCGCATGGGATGCGAGACAGCTCGAGCGAACCCGCACCACCCAACCACTTCGTCGGGCTGTGTTGCTTCACAGCTTTGCTTTTGATGTTTGATCTGTCGATGAAAGACCTAGGTCTTCGACAATACCTCGAGCAACACCCCTTGCAATCGCCATACCTGTAATCATCGGGTTCACTCCGCTCGCTCCTGGGAATACAGAATTGTCAGCTACAAAGAGGGATTGTGTGTTCCACACAGCGCCCCGCGAGTTCACAACACTGTTCGTGGGCGAGGAACCCATCCTCGCCGTTCCCATTTGATGAGCTGAAACCTGCCCAGCATCTCCTGGCAGCCCGTTGACGACAAAAAGTTCTAGACGGGATAGCCACTTTAAGAAGTCGGGGTCATTTATGCTGGCCATGACTCCAGGATCTTCCCCAGTCTGGCTGGCATCGATCGCCGATGTGTACGTTTTGACAGATGGCTGGCGTATGAAGGGAGGTACGCCCGCAACACCGACATGAACCTCGCGTGCCCCTTCGATATAGGCGATCTTTGCGAGTGCGACAAGGCCGACTGCAATATTCTTCTGATCCGACTTTGACGTGTCGTACTTGACTCTGACTCGGTATTTGTCCACTGGGTCAGCGTAGACTTCACCTTCGCCTTTGTCTCTCGCCAGTGAGATCCAGCCTGCCATACGCTTGAATTTGGCAGCGTGTACCTTCCATTCCAAACCAGATTTCCAGTCCATCAATGGTAGCACCATGCTCGGGAGCATTGTGACGCCCTCCAATTTACAACCATAGCCTGTTGAGTTGATGTTCTCGTATTCAGTGACAACCGAGGTCAGAATACCACCTTCCCACGGCATAATGTCTTCATCAAAGACGCCGAATAGAGTGTTGACAGGATGCAATTTCAAGTGCTTGCCAAGGTGTGGATTCTGAATACCACTCCTCTCGAGAAGCAGCGCAGTACCTCCCAGCGCTCCGGCAGCTACGACCACGGCACGCCTGGCATAGATTGTTACTGGACGCCTGTACACCTCTCCGGATACACCGCCAGATTCGTCTCTAGAAGTCCAAACACCTCGAGCGCCGATAGCAATCTTCTTTCCGTCTGGTGATTTGTCCTGGGCGAATATTACTTCCTCACACTGGAACCCTTCGATAAATTTGGCACCGTGTCGAGCAGCGTCAGGGAGCCAGCTCTCTGTCGGTCCTTTCTTGCCGCAGCTTCCACAGCCCATCGTACAGTAACCACATTGGTGGGCTTCCCCGGCTGTGTTCTGGGGCACGGGCTTGGCTCGCATACCGAGCTTCTTCGCACCATCCAGAAGCATGCGGTTTCCAGCGTTGTGGTTGATACCTTGGGTTCCGACACCCATAGTTTCGCAAACCGCGTCCATGTCCTGTTGGAATGCGGAGCTCTCAAAATACGGTAAATTGTGCACCCTAGCAAATTCTTGCCGGACAAATGGCTGTAGTTGAAGTGATGCGGACCAGTTCACTGTGCCTCCGCCGCCGAAGCATGACCCAGCTATAATACCCATTCTACCAGTATCCGAAAGTGTAACGCCTCCATTGGCGAACAGATGTATCATTCCGTCCTTCTCCGACATGGGCAAATGATTAGGCTTCCAATGATATCCTTTCTCAGCGACTACAACATCCAATCCGGAACGTGCTAGAACAGAAGCCGCGACCGAGCCAGTGCATCCACTACCGATGATAAGGACATCGGTTTCGAAGGTTGCCGGAATGAGTGTAGAGCCTTTGGGCAGTGGTGGGAACACGACGAATGGAAAGTCAAAGCCTGGACCATAACTATGGTTGATAGGGGTATAAGGGTAAGACAACACACGACCAAGTGTAGGGGATGTACGCGTCCAGTAAGCCTTGGCCATATCGCTGAGCGACCTGAAGATTGCTCGGAAGATTTGCAAACGTGCTGTAGCCCATGATTGAATCACCCTTTCTCGCTGGCGCAGAGAAAGTTGTGCGAACGGTGTTAGATGACCGGTCAGGAGCCAAGAAGTACGGGAGTTACTGTACAAGATTAGCAATCGAGCGACTCTTCAGTGTAAGGAGTTTACTACGTCAAAGCATCAACGACACCCACAAGCTGCTTTCTCCCTTCTTCGTGGATCTGGTTTCCAAGCAGCCTGCAAATTGCCTCCCTGAACTCTGGACATGAAGTCGCCGATTCTGCCAGGTATTCAGACAATAGAGCTTCATCTTCGACGTTGGTATGGTGCTTGATAGTATCAACGGCAGCTTTGAATTGAGCCTCCTTTGTGATTTCCCCGATAGTTTGTGTCTCTGGAGATATTATAGTGTCAACGATTGACGCCAACGTAGTCCACTGGTTCTCAGTCAAAATTTGGTCGCCCTGGAAAGGAGACAGGGGACTCGGAGTTTGTTGGGTCGTACGACGTTGGTTTGACATATCGAATGGCGGCAACGTGGACACCCGTTGATGCCGAGATTTGGGCTTGTAGCTTGGCTGTTGCGGAATATACAGCGAACCGTCCAATACTGAGTGAAACAAAAACAATCAATACCGTAGCAGGAGAACGACTCTTGTCTTTGTGGTATGGATGTGCAATTGCACCTCTTATGAAGACGAGCGTCGGGTTCTACCCCTCACACTGCCGTTGCTCTACAGCGGACCTCGGCTTGGCCCTGGAATGCAAGTCGGTTTGAGAAGAGACGACTTATGAGTTTGGATGGACTACTGAATGGATTGAGCGGCATGCGTTGACTGAATCCGAGGCGCTGGTGCCTGCATACGTGTACCTGTAGATCTATCATGGCAGTTGAGAGCGGTCTAGAAATATGGTGTCCCATCACCAAAGCTGAATTATAGCATCTATTATGAACAACTTCGATAGCGCTCTTCAGCTTCACCGAGAAGCATTCAAGACTATTCTGTCAAACGACGCGACGATAGAGCGAGACTCGACGTCAGATCGTGCTTGCCAAAAAGCACTTCAGACGGGAGGTGATGTTCATTCTCACTCTACCCTTACCCACATGGTAGAGCCAATCAGAGAACGAATCGGCGCCGGGTAAGCGTCATACAGGATGGGTTGAGATGCAAGTCTGGATTTCGAGATCATCTGAATACTGTTTCATCAGCAAGAATAGCAGTCCTAGATCGTCTCTCTCTAGATCTGTCGCATCACGGTAGAGAGCAACTGCCAGCAGTCAGCCGACCCTGACACCAAGTTGTTGCAAAAGGACATGGCTACCGAGAGCGAGATGGAAAAGACGGAAGGCCTCGGGTGAATTCATTAGAATTTCCATGTCTCAAGCCCGGCCAGGGCTGCCACATGGAAGCGATGCGCAACGAAAGCTTGGCGGGGCCAGCCAAACAAAGACGAGCCGAGCACTGTCCTTTCGTTCTTAGAGGAGGGTCATATGTTAAGGTGGAATTGATGTGTCAGAAATTCAAACCTTCCTCGTGGCTTCTTGCAGCCAGATTTATGGGCTGGTATGGGCGTTTGTCGGTGCTTTGATTTGACGACTTGCGGTAACCTGCGGTAAGCAGTCTGTCTGGGTACCCCGAACAAACCCTTGAGGTTGCTCCCAAGTACTCTATACAGCGATAGGATGCTGGAACATCGGAAGCGGAAGCCTGAATCAGGAGGTGCCTAGACGCGGTTTAAGGAAACATCTCATCCAGACCTGTTACACGCGACAGTGCAAGAGATATCTTTGCATGAAACCTGGTTGAGAGAGTAGAGATGCGAAAGGCGACTCAAGTCCCGCGGCTGCAAGATGGTGCTTCCGCACCAGAACGCATGGCTGAAGAATGCAGCGAAGAGACCGGGGACCGTTGCAGGTTGCGAACTTGCGAGTTGGCGCAACCAACCACAAACAGCGCATATACGCGGTCGAGTCGGATGGCTTGCAGCATAACCTCAGTCCTGCCGGACCGTAAGTTCACACGAGAACCGGCGGCCGCCACTAGGAATGCTAAAGGCGTAGCGGCTACGAGGTTGTTGAGAAAAGAAGGTCGGGCATGCGACAGTGGAAAGCAGCCAATCAGAGCATACTGGCTTATCTCTATAACTGAGTCGAGCAGTCCCAAAGCGGGAAGGGGCGGCGGCCAGCCATGCAGGATGATGCAGACCCGTCAAAAAGAAAGGTATCTCGTAGATCCTTTTGGCTCTGTCGCTAGAAGGATATGAATTAAGATTTGATGAGTATTGCTTTGCTGCAGCGGTGTCGAAAAGTGTGTGCCTTTTTCTTCTTGTCCCTTGCTCGCCTGGCAGAACGAAAGAAGAGCGACAGTTGTCGGATTAGAGAAGGCAGACAAGTCATAGCGTGTGGTCAGCAGGGCCCCGCCGCTCTATCTCCCCCAGCACACGGTTGCGCGCAGTTGACAGCGTAGCGTTGAATCTCGGCGGCCGTTCGAACTTCGCACTCAGCGCTTTGAGTCGTTTCTGATCCCTTCGCCGCATCAGCCAAGGGTCTGCGATTATCCACAACCACCCATAGCGCCGGACGTAACTCAAACCTTGTTGCGCTCGTCAGGCTAGGCGTGCCGTGTCAAGCCCCCATCTGCCCCAGTCAACTGTTATGCTGCACGCGAGTGGCCTCATATACATAGCCCATCTCGCCCACCTGTCTTGCCCAAAAGGTCATCGTGTGCTACACTACATACCACAGCCACCAACTCTTATTATTTACCTCTTATCTACATCCCCTTTCTCACGCGACATACCTGAAACCCGGGTAGCCTTGCATCTTGCAGTAGACTGTCCACGTACCTGGTTGGCCAGCTCTCTCTCTTATCTCGCAGCTCTCGTGCATCTCTATTTGCATCTCATCCCCCTGGGGCAGACCGACATTTCGCATTTCTCCTTGCATCTCCCCACAACCTACGACATCCTACTTCCGGATACTTAACGACCACCCTCCACATCTTTTTATGTTCTAGATCGAATCATCACACGACCAATATTCAACATGGCCACCACTTTCGCCCAGCACCCTCAACCTCTGCAGTCGCCCACCTACATCTACACTAGCCAGCCTCAGTACGGCGACTCGACCACTCCTCCTTCAAACAATGTCTCTCCTTCCAGCCGCTCCGCCTACATGCACGCTAAGCAGGTCCGCCAGCCAAAGCAGCCTCTCTACATTCCTGCAGTCTTGCGCCCCACAGAGTTGCCTGGTTCGAGACAAACGTCTTTGACCCCTCCTCGCAGTGCACACAGCAGCATGGACATGTCCAGAGATGGTTTCAAGTTCGTTGCTCCTGCCAGTCTTGCGTCTCCTCCTCTTAGCCCCGATGAGGATGACTCCAGATCTTTCGGCCCCTGGGGTCCTGCCAGCATCTCGCGAGTCGTCTCCGACGAGTGGACTGAGACCAAGGGTGCCGTCACTGGTGCTCCCACAAGAAACCACTGGAAGCCTGACAACAGTGCTCCTCAGTGCAAATCCTCCACATGCACTCGCCCCTTCTCCATTCTCAACCGCCGTCATCACTGCCGTCGCTGTGGAGACATCTTCTGCAGCAGCCACAGCCCTCATGCTATCCCTCTCGACCAAGAGGCTCGCTTCCACCCCGAGGGTACTCTTCAGCGTGCTTGCGATAACTGCTGGACCGACTATCGTGCATGGCGCGCTGCTCGTCCCTCGCGCACCAACAGCGTCACTAGCAGAGACAGCAACGAGACCATGTTCACCCAGCCCGTCGGTGTACCCACCAACAAGACATCTGAGGATCAACAGCCCATGGGCAGTGTTGCTCAGTCCGTCGGCGGCAACTGGAACTGGAGCACTTTCTAATTTGATGACCTTATCGACTCTACGACACGCCAGCTTCTCGCATACCCAAGCTTGAGCGTCAACGTCCTTCGCAATCTTTATGCTGCGTTTAAGCGCTTCCTTTTTCGCTTCTCTCTGACTGTCGCTTGGTCGCAGCAGAGCACGTTTTCTTCACTTCATTGACGCTTTGAGCGAATGATACCACTTATTGGACTGGGTATTAGCCCATTAATTCTTTCGTTTTTTGTTTTACTGTATGGCGCTTTTGGGAGCATCACAACTACACGGCATTGGTGCCTAGGTTGACATGGGAGTTTTGGCTTGCTTTTTCCGGTTGATACCATGGATGAGGAGTTCTTTCTAGAATATGCAATTATATGATCATTCCTACCTTCTACAATGTTCTCCCTCTCGTCACACCTATCTTTGCTATCTCTCGTATTCTCTTTATCGTCCGTCGTCACTGATTGACATCGTATCTCGTTTCTTCTTCGACCAGCTTTGCCATGACGAGGATTGGCTGAGGGCTGACGCTGTGCCAGGGTAAGCAATTCCCAACACGAAGGGGGTCGGCAAGTGACGGTCGCGAAGCCGGATCCTGTGGTCGATCATCCACTCTTGCATGACATGGGCCATGGCTGTCTCATGAAAAGCGGTGCCAAGTCCAAAATGATGAAGATCGACTCGAGACTCGAAACATATTTTGCTTTCTACCGAGAAAACGCGGATCTAATTCCATGACCTTACTTTGCACCCATGGATAAGTAAAAAGTAGATGGGGCTTATGTACGTAACCATAAAGGTAGGGCCTTTCGCTTAGTGGGTTGAATGGTTCGAAAGAATAGACATACTCCGTTGTTGTTTCTATGGTTAAATGATGCTCCACTGGTTTATTGGATTCATGAATAACAAGAACGCATGTATGTGGAGTTCTAATGAGGAAGGACCGAACACAAGGCGTTGAAGGAAGAGCAACGGCCAAGGTGGCAGGTGTTGAGGGCAAGTCTGAGGCAGGAAGAAACTCGCACGAGCACTCTCGCTGAAATGCTGGAGAACGCCCCACACGAGAGACAAGCATAAGCCACGAGGAATAAACAGGACCGAGCCGGAATAGACACAAACGAGAGGAGAGAAGATGGTGGGATGGTTGACTCGTATTCCAATAGAAGGCTGGCCCATTGGTCAGCGGCCCTTCTTCGACTGTAAATATTTCTTGTCCTGCTTGTAGGATGAATTTCTTCTACGCGGCTCGCGCAACATAGCCAGATTTTCATGGATGTTTCCCATCTCACCGAAGTGAGTTTATTCCCTTCCGCCGACCATATCGTGGAGTCCAGATATCGTTTCGCACTGTCTTTATGCTTGCTGACGCAGTGTGATGCGGGATGGATGATTGCTCGCATGTAAGTCTGCCAATTTCGGCTTGTACAGTTGCTATGGATCTTGCGATTTGATCTCATCTCTCCAATCTATCTATCACAACGATCAAGCTATCTTTGATGCTTGGCTTCTGGTTTCTTTTTCTCCATCTTTGGTCTCCGAGGACCAAAGGTTGTCTTTCTTCTGACTCGAAATCAGCTTGATTGTCAGAAGTACCTGGTAAAAGTACCATGGCTCGCTGTCTTGAGCCTCAAGGCCCCATCATCGACAGCGCACATGGCTAGACACATGGCGCATAAGACTATCATGACGGACCATCACGATCGAGTGGTAGCGATTTCTGATTCACCTCCTTTCGGACGCATGGAGATCGATTCTGATGGCGCGCATCCATCCCAAGCATCTCGACTCTTGTCTCTGCCGATTGCATCGAAGCCTTTGACATCATTCGACCAAATCTGGAGGCCACTCCGGCGGCCCTTCTCTCGCCCTTCTCGCCTGGATGCAATCCTCCTCGACTTTCTCGCTTTTCTTCCCTTTCTTGTCGCATATACTTTCGCGGAGCATTCAACCTTGAGGTTATTCTCATGAATCGAGAATTTTTGCGATTGCAGTGCACGATTCACATTTCCACAGAATCACATGTGAATCCTTCGACAGTTGAGCTACAAGGGATTGGTTTACGGCCGGGCGCTTCTACAACGCCAATTAGAGGAGGGAAAGAAGTCCGATGAGGGCGCTTCCGAAAAGATCGTGACTCTTGCCTCTTGATTCAAGTTGCCAAGAGGTTCAGCATGTCGAATCTGGTCGGCCGAATCGATCTCCGTCCTCCGACAACATCTCCTTACTGCTTCGACTTCCTCCGCATGGCTGACTCACCTCTGCAAGAAACAAATCGATTACTTGCGGCGTGAGCGGCCAATTGAACAACAGTTCCTCCTTTTTTGTGGCGAAATGTGTACGCCACAGCGGCTCTGCGGCCGAACTTGCCCTCCTTGTGGCGAATGCTACGAACGCGTGGCTCAGAGTTGCCTGTTCCCCCGCCTTCTGGTGCATACTTGCCTCTTCCAGGCTCTTCTATTCTGACGATTGGAAACATTCATGGACGAATAGGCAGAAGGTTAGGGCTGTTGTGGCTGATGAAGTGACGACTTTGTGTACACGTCTTCGATACTGTTGCCTGAAGCTATCTGAAGGTAGGTATACATAAGGTAGGCTTGTCTGTATCATCTCGTCTCTTTTCCTCTCTCATCATCAATACATCAATATGTCGAACACTAGAAACATGAACCAAGCCAACAACTTCTGGGACTTTGTCGCCAGCCTGCAGAACAACCAGGGTGCTTCTCCCTTCGCTGAAGGTAGAGGTCCTGCTGCTGAGTTCAATCCTTTCGAGGGTCAAGAGCAATTCTGGGGTCCTTGGGCTCCTCGTGGCAGAAGACATGGTCCTCCTCACGGACACCACGGACCACATGGACCTCCTCATGGACATGGCCATCGTCATGGCAGAGACGGTCACAGAGGTCCCTCACCTCCACCCCCACCTCCACCTCCTGGACACGAGGGCAGCGTTCCCCCTCCACCCCCACCACCTCATGTCGAAGAGGCCTCGTCGCGCTCGCCCAGCCCTCACACCCCTCCGGAGACTCCAGCAGAGCCTCACCATCACCCACGCCCGCAGTCTCACCCTCGTCGCGGAGGACCCGGCCATCATCATCATGGAGAGCACCCTCATAGAGGCCGTGGTGGACGCGGCCCCCGTGGCGGTCATCACAACCACCCTCGTGGCGGCCCACCCGCTTTCCCATTCGACCTGAATGCTCTTGCTGAAGCCTTCGCACCTGCACTCTTCGGCGGCAACGCCTTTGGCGGTCCCAACCCTGACGCCTTTGCCAACACCAGAGAAGAGCAGCCCAAGACCGCCAAGACCAACGACGGCACTTTCACCCCCTCCATCGACCTATTCAGCACCCCTACCTCCTACATCCTCCACACCTCTCTGCCCGGCGCCAAAAAGTCAGACCTCGATATCACATACAACGGCAGCCGCAACAGCATCACCATCTCCGGTGTCATTACTCGCCCAGATGTTTCAGAAACCATGATGAACTGCCTGATCCAAGACGAGAGAAGAGAAGTCGGCATGTTCGAGCGCGAAATCAAGCTCGAAGATGGCGTCAAGATTGACGAGGAGAAGATTGGCGCAAAGCTCGAAGACGGTGTCTTGAGAGTCGTCGTGCCCAAGATTACTGAAGAGGAAGAGGGTTGGGAGAGTGTCAGAAAGGTTGAATTGGAGTAGAGTAGCCATGCACCACGAAGAAATGAATGGGAGAAACTGGAAGAAAAACATTTGCTTAAAGCAGAAAGAGGAGGAAGGGTAATTTTTATGAGCATATCTTTTTAATGAATTCATGTCTATCACTGAATGATCTGTGCCAAAGCTGCTGATATTGCATCTCCTGTGTGTTGTCTTGTAGTCTGTTTCCATCGTTAACCTGTCACTTCTCAAACATGCCCCTGAACGTATCGCTTGCTTCCTCCATACACAGTACCAACGCATATTCCCGCTTGATCAAGAATAGGCTTGTGTAGGTGTTTGAAACCTGTCCTGTAGTGAGAGATCCTTCTCTGTAACTCATTTGTAGCTCTGTATCTCTATAGCATGGCACTACACAGTGCAGTTCTGAGCAATCTAGTCCACGCATCAATCTCGCCAACACCTCCATGCCCATCCTCCCTCCATCCTCCTCTAACCCAAAATCTCACCCCTAGGCAAAATCTTAACCAACAACGGCTTCTTGTCCCAAACCAAATGCGTTGTCTGATCCAACCAATCCTCCCCATCCATTTCCCCTGCAAGTGTAACATCAAAATGCCAGAGCAGATTCGCCATGATAAGTCTCATTTCGTGATATGCCAATGTCAAGCCAATGCAGTTTCTAGGGCCTACGGAAAAGGGTTGAAGTACTTCTTTTTTGTCTGAGGCGTAGAGGGAGGTGTGCAGGGGGTGCGAGGAGGGGAGCCAGCGTTCGGGGGCGAAGGTTGAGGGAGAGCTGAAGTTGAGGGGGTGGTGGTAGGCTGCGTAGTGGGGGATGCTGACTTTGACCTGTTGTGGAGAGGTGGGTTAGTGAGTGTGTAGAGGGAGTGGGAAGTAGAGCTTACGTCTGCTGGGATGAAGTGGCCGCTGATAGTTGCGCCCATGGAGGGCGTGATGCGGCGAATGCCTTCTGGCACAGCGGGGAACATTCTCATGCCTTCTTCCAGGCAAGCGGATAGGTACTGGATGTGCGGTGAGCCTCTTCTCGATACAGGTCAATGCGAGATGCACTTACAGGCAATCTGGGCAATGATTCCATGGTAATATCATCGATACTGGTGAATGCTTCTCTGATCTCCTTGGTCACGCGCTCAAGTACAGGCTTGTTGTTCAACAGATGCCAAGTCAATCCACACAGACTCGTCGCAGTAGTCTCAGTACCAGCAATCATCAACAAGTCGGCATTAGCATACAACTCATCCATTGTCATCTCTGCACCTTCCTCTTTATGCTTGAGCATCATTCCCAACATGTCGGGTCTTTCGGTCTTCATCTCAAGACGCGCGTTTACTTTGTCCACAGTGTTTTGGTAAGAGGAGTCGATGGAGTCTTGCATACTTTTCGGGATCATCATAGTAGCGAGACGGAAAAGGAGAGGGAAGTATTGGAGGGCGCGGGAGGCTCCGACTAGGTAGATGGAGACGAAGAGTTGTGAGAGCCAGTCTGAGTATTCCATGTTTTCACAGAGACCGAGGGGTTTACCGAACATCAGGTCGGCTATGGTGTCAAAGCTATTGAGTAAGTCAGTATTGCCGTCTTTCTAATATCCAGAATATTGTTTCCGTGTTCGAGAAACTCAAGAGGTACTCACGTAACACAGTTGAAGACTTTGGCCATATCAACAGACTTGTTCTCCATCATCCTTTCCTCCAATCTCTCCACCATCATACCAGTATATGTTGTCAACATGCCCTGTTGCAACTTCAAAGCCCTCTCGCTGAAAGCTGGGGCAAGCATCTTTCTCTGTCTACCGTGATCGGCACCAGACAAAAGGATAGAACGCTTTGTGTTTTCAGACAGCGCGTACATAGTCCAGTCCTTAGTCAACTCTGGTTTCTTGAAACCGTAAATGTCCTTCCAGGCTGGAGTGATGAAAGAGAGCTCGTTGGGTGCCATTCGGACGATAGGGCCATATTTGAGGTGCCATTTGAGGACTGTTTGAGGTTCGCGGCCGTTGATGTTTAGCCGGAGACGAGGGAGAGGAGAAATTGCATTGAGGAAGGGTCCTGGGTGTTTCGAGAGCGGGTGGAAGTACAGGCTGTAGATGGCATGTGTTGCAAAGTAGGCAACTACGGCAGAAATGGCCAGAATGCCGACATTTGGCAGACTGTCGAGAAGCGCCATGGTTGGCAGGTTCCCGAGACAAGAGTGATGGTGTTCAAGTGATGCTGTAGGACAAAGCACAAAGACAAGCGACACGAGAGCAGCTAACGCTGGTCAAGACCTATATAAGTCGCACCTACCATATCTCCAGACCCTTGTCCTAACGAAATGGCCATAGTGGGGCTTGATGCTCTTAGGCGTATAAGTTGATATATATCCTCAAAAGATGTTTAACGTGCTTTGACGGACCGCATCCTTCTGTCGAGTCTGACCTATCATGGTGGCAGGATACTGACCGCACTCGGTAAATAAGCTACCCTGCCTACAAATTTAGAGCATTAGTGCGTAGAATAGATTGATGTCTCTAATAGGCGAAGGCACGAAGGATGCAAAGATGTGGGGTTATCGCTCAGAAAAATTGCGGAAAGATGCTAAGAGGCTCCTATGCGTACGGGCGCGTCTCCGATCAATTCGAGAGGAGATTGGAATTCTCGTGCGCGTCGTGGTGCAAGCATATATCAGGTTTCACGATGGGCGGTGCAGTTTATGAGGCTGGGTAGAAACGTGTTGGGGGCAACGATATTATTGGCGCCCGGATTCCAGACGTTGGCAGAAAAAGCACCCGTGTGGTGAAGATGAGACGGGCGGGCTGTGTAGAGACGCAGACGGGCTATGAGTACATGGCGCAATCCAGATCAAAGCGGCTCAATGTAAGTGCAAATAAAGAGGCTGAGCCTGGTCGCAGCAGAAAACAAGGAGCAGGCGGTTCCTAGTTATGATGCAGTGGTGGTGGACCGTGGAGAAAGAGTTTCTTGGATGGCTTCTTGACACTCGATAGCACTTTCTTGGCGGTGACGCAGTGCCGGGTTTTTGGTTGAAAGTGGGCGCTTGGTCGGTTTCTGGTACGGATAGACGCCAACCACTTCTTTTTCCTGACGCTCAAGTTGGAAAGCTTGACATATTGATAGGCGCATTCCTTCCCTTTGTTGAACTTGTGTCCTGCTTGCTTGTGAAAGTGCTCGAATTGACAAAGCACACGAACCTATATCACCATCTTCACAGGCGCGACGAGAAGCTTATCGCCGCCGCTTCCGTCTGAGTCTCTCTCGTCTCTCGTCACTCACCCAAACCCGTCAACATGACCTGGTTTACAGCTCCCACGTCGTACCGGCTCAACGCCTTGTCAGCAGGCATGGGAGGCCTCCAGGTGCGCTCCGCAGCTTTGGAGCTCCCCATGATGGCCCTAGGAAATGGCCACACGTCACACCCAGACTTTGCCCACTTGGTCCTGCTAGTGTTTGAAGCAGTGCTCGAGGTGGTATGCGTCAGTCTACCGGGTTACATTGTCGCCCGACGAGGCATGTTCGATGCCGAAGCTCAGAAGATGGTTGCCAACCTGAACGTACAACTCTTCACGCCGTGTCTGGTCTTCACCAAACTCGCCTCGCAACTCAACGCCGACAAGCTCGCCGACCTCGCCGTCATCCCCGTCATCTTCTGCGTCCAGACTCTCGTTTCATGGATCTGCGCTCGTCTCATGTCCAAGGCCTTTGGCTTCGGCAAGAGACAGACCAACTTCGTTATCGCCATGGGCGTCTTTGGCAACTCCAACTCGCTGCCCATCTCGCTCGTTATCTCGCTATCCAAAACCCTCAAGGGTCTACACTGGGACCGTGTTCCACACGACAACGACAATGAAGTTGCTGCAAGAGGTATCCTGTACCTGCTCATCTTCCAACAGCTCGGCCAATTGGTGCGCTGGACTTGGGGTTACAACGTGCTCCTCGCTCCCGCCGTCGAGGACACTAAGATTGCCGATGCAGCGAGGGACAACTTGATTGAAGAGGGTAGATACCGCGACGACATCGATGAGGAAGACCTAGAACAGGCTGCTTCTTCTATCAAGAAGACCAGCGGCTCACCTGGTGACGAATCTCCTCGCACCGTTTCTTCCATGGGCTCTTCGTCGTCCAACGATGCTATCGTGAAGCCTATCGACAATGAAGTCATGGCTACACCTGCAAATGGAAACATTGTCGGCTCCGGTCCTGGCAACCTTGCTGGCAACCTCGGTCCCCGTCAGCGCTCGACTGGCCACATGACTCAGTTCCCCAACTACTCGACTGCCTCGACCGTTCAGTCCGAGCCATCTACTGGAATCAAGGCCAGCATTTCGCGATTCTTCGCGCGCATCAACGCTTCGATCAAGTCCTTCTTCGACTCCATGTTCGCCAAGCTTCCTCCCGGCATGCAAAAGTTCCTGAGCACCGTCACCCACTACACTACTCGCTTCTTGAAGGGCACCTGGGAGTTCATGAACCCTCCTCTCTGGGCCATGGTTGCTGCTTTGATCGTTGCCTCGGTCCCTCAACTCCAGCACACCTTCTTCGCTCCCCACACCTTTGTCTCCAACTCTGTCACCCGTGCTATCCAGCAGAGTGGTGGTGTCGCCGTCCCCTTGATCCTTGTCGTCCTAGGTGCCAACCTCGCACGCAACACTCTTCCTCAAGAAGAACTGACCACAACCCCCGAAGGCAAGAAGGAAGAGCGCAACCTCCTCATCGCCGCCATCGTCAGCCGTATGCTCCTACCCACCCTGATCATGGCACCTTTCCTCGCCATTTTTGCCAAATACGTGCCTATCAGCATCCTCGACGATCCCATCTTTGTTATCGTCTGCTTTTTGCTTACCGGTGCTCCGTCTGCTCTCCAACTCGCCCAGATCTGTCAACTCAATGGTGTCTTTATGGGCGTCATGTCCAAACTGCTGGTGCAAAGTTATGTTGTCTGGATCTTGCCCAGTACACTTATCTTGGTCATGGTTGCTCTCGAGGTTGTCGAGTGGGCTGCTTAGGAAAGCCGAGGCCAAAAGTGGATATCGAACCTCTCTGTATTTTAATCAATCGTCCCTTTATTTGCTGCATTTGTGCGTATCATGACCTCGTGTACCAATTAAGATTCAAGAATGACTTCCAAAGAAAATACGACCACCCAACCTAGCCAACAGCATGAGTGCATGTGATGCGAAGAGACCAGCTCTCCACCAACGTATTACCCGAGGAAACATGAACCGCCTCCAATTACCAACAACAACACCAAATCAGACCTTGCCAATAACCAAACGTGCCACCTCCATCTAACTCTTCTCCTTCTTTGGAGGAATCTTCTTCATTGTCTCTTTTATCTCTGACGAAACCATATGATCAACACAGTAATGAGCAGATTCCTCGTAAAACTTTTCCTCAAGAGGAGTGCAGCGGGCATTCGTACCGCGGCGTTTCTCGCATTGGCGGAAATCTTCTTTGCGTTTGTCGCCGCAGGTGTAGCGGCGGTAGTATTGGATACACATGTTTGAGAGAGGTGGAGAGACTGATTGTGGATATGGTTTGGAATAGAGAGATGGTGGATGTGGCTTGAAAGATGGTTGATTGAGATAGGGAATTCCGCGATGGAGATAGCTGCCCGGCCACTACGTAGGAGTAGTGGTTTGGAAAGAAGAAGAGCAAGAAATCAGATTATGAGCTAGGAACCATTTTATACATGATGAGATGTGTCGTCGTTGCTTACTGCAGAGAGGCTGCAGTTGGTGGAAGAATGACTCGCAGGGCTGGCTTTAGTGTGGTTGCCTTGGGTCGAACCATGGCATGTGATTGATGATAAGGCAGAACTTGCATGACAGCGCATCTTGCAGGCAGATGGACAGTCAGATGATGGGTTGGCAGTCTTGCGAGCGTCTTCACCGCACGATACACTCTCAATCGTCAAGATGCGATAAAGAAGAGTATAGCATGTGAGATGTCGATGATGTCTTGGTCACCTTGATGGCAAAGCCCGAGCCCAACGCGTGAAACCGTGACGCGTGCCTCAATTGTCGACCTTCATAGTGCATCAAACCATGCCACCTCCATATCGTCAACCCTCACAAGTAGGCGCAACAGCAGCGACAAAACGACCCTTTAAACCTCCAGCCATTGCAAAAGGCGGCGCAACCTCTTCCTCCAGTGCCAACGCCCCTCCCAGACCAGCGCCTGCAGCATCAAAACCAATATCCAGAGTAATCTCTGCCACAAGACCTCAATCATGGAACACGGGCTTTCAATCCGCCGGCGCACAATACGACCAAGATGATCTCGAGGCTCTGATCATCTCCGACGAAGAGGACGACGACAATGATGATTTCTCCGCTGCCCCCACCAGAAAAGCTCCTCCACCCACCACAACCCACGAACCACCAGCCAAACGCCAAAAGACAGCACCACCTGCACGTCTACCCTCTCTATCACCTCTATCCTCCGCCCTCCAACCAGCCCCTGCACCACCGCCTCAGCACCCCGCAGCAGCAATCGGCAGCAAAAAAGACGATATCCCACTGCTTCCCTCAGCACTGATAACCCGCCTCCTACACGAAAGCTTTGAAGACAAAAGCATCAAAATAGGCAAAGATGCCAATGCATTGACGGCGAGATATCTGGATTTGTTTGTTAGGGAGGCGGTGGCTAGAGCTACTGAGGTGGCTAAGGAGAGGAAAGAGATGAGGCAGGCTGGGGGTCAGCATGTGGATGATGGGCTGTGGTTGGATGTGCAGGATCTTGAAGAGGTGGCGCCAGGGTTGGTGTTGGATTTTTGAAGTAAAGGGTTGCTCTTTGGCTTTCATTGGCCTGAGGAATTGATTTCGATGGTAAAAGAGACGACACCTATACGAAGCACATGTGGGTTGTGCCTCTGAGAGACCCAGGCTGTATATCATACTTCCCAGACACAAAAGAAGGCATTCTGTTACGTTCGCAAAAACACTCGACTTGGGACGCTACATGATCTATAAGATCATTAAACATGCCTCATCGAACAAGAAACCACTACAAGCAACTTGGGGCTCTACATATCAAACGGGCTCGTCGGACATGCCGAATCTAAACAAGGAATCAGTATATCCCACTGTCACACCCAATCACACTTCGAACCACTTTCTTCAATCACATCAGATCCGAACCCCCCCACCTCTCAACCACGCTTCTGGCTCAAATGACTCAGACGCTGACACCCACACCACCCTTCGAGACTCGGGTCGACATCGAGATTGTTTCCCATCGATGTATCCCGGTTCGTCCTTGTTTGATTGTAGACTTTACGGAATTACTGCACGAGGCTTTACACGTTGATGTGAGTTACATGTAACTGCAAGGTTACTGGCTATTGAGACCCGGGTTGATGCCGAGTGTGGTTTTCTTGGATACATACCATTTCCTCAATATCTTATTATGGACGTTACGGAAACACTACACGAGGGTGTTTTGTAGAATGCTGTGTAAGGGCGCGAAAGCTTTCATTTCAGAGTACGGATCTCTAGCTTGGACGGCGACAACCACATGACCTTTCGAGACCTAGGCTAATGTAGAGAACGGTTCTCCTCGACGCGTTCGGCCTTGTCGTTCTCTGACTATAGATGTTACGGAACTACTGCACGAGGGACGCATGTCTGTGTGTGTTATGTTCCAAGCGTGTCTGGCTTTTATAAACTGGGTTAGTGTCGAGCATCATTCTCTTCGATACGTCTGCTCTTCTCGCTATACAATCACAAAGACTGTCAAAGTACCGCACGAGAGCGCTCTGTATTACAGTGCAAAGCTGTGAGACTTTTTCTAGCTTTAGAAGGTGTGAGAACAATCACACGAGCTTTTTGGGGATCAATGTCAAGCAATGGTTTCTTATTCGACTAGGTTTGTAAGATTTACCATTCTGAGAGTTAGTGATACAACTTCATAAAGCATATTTATATGGTCACGGTGCAAGGATGGAAGTCTTCATCTAGAGACTAGTACGGATTGCTTGCTCTTACACCTGCTGATGTTGAACTTTCTTCAACCTCTGTGCTGAGAACTAGTTGTTTGTGGGAAGTCACGATAGTGAAACGTCCTTTGGAGCGAGCCACTGATTCAACACCATTGATGTTTGCTCATCTTTTCTTCCACCACTCTATGTCGTAGGAGGTTATGAGTGGATAGTCCAAAAGACTAAACCAATAGTTGTGGAACGCTGCTTTTAACAGATAAAATTGAAAGTCTTGACAAGACTGCAAAAGGGGACCCCCCGAAGCTCCATTTCTGTATTACCAAACACCATTGCTCTGTTCAATATTCGAAACTACCAACAGTCCCTGCAGTCCCCTTCCCTCTGAACGTATCATTGAACCCATCTTCTGCTCCATCTGCTTCTTCTCCTTCCACCTCGGAATCTTCAGGTAGATAATCATCAGAAATCCTTAAGGCAGGTAATGGTGTCCTCCCACTGAGTATATCATACAAAGAATCCTCCATGGTTTCGTCATGTGTTTCATGGTCTTCTCCCTCCTTCAACCTAGGTGCTACTGGTGAAGAAGGAGCGGAAGGAGCACCGAAGGGGGAAACGATGACCCAACCGCGTTTTCTGGTGGTAACGAGGATGGTGGTGGACGTTATCCAGTGTACGGCTAGGAGGTCGTTGATTGATGGTGTCGAAGTTGATGAAGACGTAGGGGTAGCGAAAGGATGAGAGAGGTGTAGTGGTGCGTTTGTCTCGCCGCTTGTGGAAGAGAGGTAGATTTGATTGTCTTCTGTGTGGGTAAGCAACAACCCAGAAATCGTGGGATGCCATTGGAGTTTCTTGACGGTTGTGTGATGGTGGAACAGCAGTATCGTATTGTGGTCCTTGTTATCTGCTTCCGATTCATCGTCCTGAGTGGTAGAGGCAAACATAGGTCTTAATGAAGGGATGTGCCAGACAACCACTGTTTCTGGAAAGGTCTCCAACCGGAAGGCGAGGAATTTACCGGCGGCGTCGAACTTCATCTCTAGAGCTGGAGAGTAGGAGGATAGGAGTTGTGATGTAGTGTCGTCGCCAGTACCTAGATAAGCCCAATTGCGGTCGCCTTTGCTGCTTACTTGCTCGCGGTATACTGCTGAGATATCTTCTTCCATTACTGTCCATGGTTCCAAGGTGTAGGCCGGAGAGAAAGTGGTTGTGGAGAGAAGAGTGATGCTACCATCTGCATTGGCGAGAGCAAGGTGATTGGGTCCCCAAACTTGTCGCAGAGGTCCCAATGCGAATGTCTCCTCGACGGGTGTCGTAGATGTAGGAGGATAGCTGCGGTAGAAGTTGCCATCTGCAGTGTATATATGTACGGCTGAGTTTGGTGCGCTCAGCGATGAGTCAAGTACACTCAGCCATTTGCCCGTAGGATTCCAAGCTAATGACTGAGCATCAGTAGTCGGAAGGCTTAGTGTCGTGAAAGGTGTAATCGACGAAGCCAGGATCATGGATAATGTGTCCGTTGCCGAAGTACGAGACAACATGGCAAGTACTGTGTTTGTCAGCCACATCATCTAGACCCATAAGAAAGTGGAAACAGACACACCTTCAGCTTTGTCTTTGACCCTCCTGATACCCCATGCAGACTTCAGACTACCAATTCCAGTCTTCAACTCACAAACCTCCGTAACTCGACCTCTGCCAACCTCGAAAATACCAACTCTGCCGAACTCCCACACCACAACAATATTCTCACCAAAAACGTCCACACTTGCGATTCTACCTAAGCTAGCGCTTCCATTGGCAATCTTGACTCTACTAGCCGTGTTGGCTAGACTGTACAGTGAAACATAACTGCTGGTCTGGAGAATGACAAACAGCGAACATGGAGTCCAATGAAGCGTGGGAGTTTCGGCTGACCGTGTTGTCGGGGCGTTGGAGCTGTCGAAGGGAAATGAACAGGCGATGGTCAAAGTCGCTGTGTAATAGACGTAGAGATGGTCGGAGGTCAGGCCGGCAATATAGTGACCATCTGGTGAAGGCGAGGCATGTGTTGTTGCTGTGATTGTTTAGTCAACATTTGCGCCTCCGAAAACAAGCTCTCCGTGGAAACGCAGATATACCGAGAGCGGTGATGATGTTGAGTAGACGGGGAAAGTGCAGCTTGCCATAGAGTCTTCTTTCACACTAAGGAGCCTCGCTTCAGTCCAGGAAAAGATTTCTTCTATCCAGATCTTGCATCCTTGTTCTCTCGAAAACGAGGTTGTGGGCTCTCTTTGCAACATATTCTGTCTCTCTACTTGTGTATTGATTCTTTCTTGACAGGGGTATGTATGGAAATGAATGATGATTAAAGAACTCAGACTTACATTCTATCAACTCAGAGACATCCATGACTACTTATTTTTGCCCGTCTGAGAAGTTTTCGAAATGTTGATGCAAATGTCGATGTGCAGGTGTTTGTTGATGCTGGATGTTGCTTGGGAGAGTTTTGCCGAGACACGCAATTTTTGCCGGACGATCAGGGTCACCATCGAACATGGTTAGAATTTTGGTTATTATGTCTCCTTACACTCATGTATTGCGATGTTAAGTCACCTTCTGCTCTGTTCAATCCGGCACATGATCTCACAGAGACGTGTGAAACGTGATGACATACGAAGTAGTATCAAGATCACCAAAAAAAGTGTGTCTGAAAGATATGTATTGATAGGACAAGAGACTCAATGTTCTAGGGTATAAGTAACGCCGGATGAATGCTAACAAAAAAGATGTGAAGAAACTCCAATAGAGCTAGTGAATGTGCTTCTCAGTTTCTAGACAGCACCGGACTTTGTGAGTCCCGCCGCACTGGTGAAGTATCCTTCTGCTCGTCTGCCTCGCGAATTGTACCGATGAATCCTATCATTGGTTTTCTGCCACCGAGACCAAGACTCCTAGGTTTTGCTGATTTCGCTGAAGGTGGTGATGTCAAGGGGCCAAAGCTCAATTTAAAAGCAGCTGCCCTCTTTGCCGACTGCTCCTCCAAAGCATGTGCGAAGAACGGATCAATGGCTGCGCCAGCAGCAGAAGCAGCTTCGAGCACAGGCGCATAGTTGATAATATCAGGTCGTAAAGTGTTGATCTTTCCCAGACCAGTCTGTGAGTCCAGTCCGCCGGAAAAGAAAGGATTGTCATCAGGACTCGGGCTGGCGAAGAAAGGATTCTCCTCGGCCTTTACTGGCGTTTGTGGGTCAGGCTGAAGCTCAGAAGCCGAGATCTGAATATGCAACGAGCTGCCTCTTCTCTTTGCAATCGGCTTTGTGATAGGGGTTGTGGTTTCGATACTCTCCGTCTTCTTGGGTATCGATATATGATCCCGAGCAGAGGTGGGACTGGTATCAGGTGTACCAAATCGCAGACCGTGGCGTAACAGGTTACGATGCTGGCGAATTTCCTTTCGAATGCGTTTGTATTCGCGGTAGTCATCCAGCTCTTCCATAGTCGGATGTTCTAGCACTGGACCAATAGGCGGTTCTGAAGGTAAACGATCAAAGGATATATCATAATGAATTGCCTTGGTCTTCTGGTCCTGAATAATTCGCCATCCAGAGACCTTATAAAGCCCGTCGTACCTGACTCCAGCACGGGGAGCGAAGAAGCTGCGCAGAGTGTGACTTCGAAGTACACGAATGGGTCGTCTTGAGGCCAGTGTCCCGGCGCAAAGAAGATATCGTCTAGAATCCCCTCGAGTCGAGCGGTATGTGAAGTGTGCTGGATCTGAACAGTCAAGTTCATCGCCATCTGCCAGAAGTAAGGCATATGCTTGTGTATAGCAGGTGGTAACACCACTATTCGATGAAGTGTTGGCAATGATGCCGTCGTGAAATGCAAACATGGTATTGATCCACCAACTGGGGGAATGTTAGAGATATCCAGAGCATGAATCATGAACCGAGTGATATACATACTCTCCCGGTTGGAACCCAAGACCTCCATTCCGCCTTGCCAAGTCTGGGTTGACCCATGCAGTATCCTTACGAGACCATTTGGTCAGTAACAACTCTCGTTGAACATCCTCGGGGGTGCTGACGCCATGCAGCCTTCCACCTGTGTCGTAGAGATTGACCCTGATACTTGAGAGTGGACCCCACTCGGACTCCCATTTAAGGATGATTTCTTCAGCTTCATCGATAAGCCTGCATGGCCATCTGGTAGCGCGCCTAGCGATGTCGATGAGGGCTAGGTGTATGCGAGAGTCGCGAATAATTTCAAGACTCAAGTAAGATGTGCGTAGTTGTTCGAAGAATATAAATAGAATGACAACAGTATCTGGTCCTAGGGTGTTTGGACCGTCCCGAGCGACAAGAGGATCCAGGTCATCTCGAATCCATGAGACGCGGCCTTTTAGGTATTGGAGGTCGAGTACAGAAGCTTGTTCAGTACGAGCAGGAAGCTTCCAGGCGGAGTATTCTGATTGATCAGCCATGGTGAATAATTGGACAAGTCATCAGAAGTAGGAGTTGTTTGGCGTGATTATATGAGACGCGTAGAAGACTGATGATTTACTAGGGAAGGAGCGAGTCCGACACACTAAAATCCGCATTGTTGAAACATAGAAGGAGTCAGGGCATGTATATAGCGAATGCCTAAATACCTACAGAATTAATCTCGCAAAAGGACGGCATAGCCTTAGCCTCGATCGGCACGTTGTGATTAATGATGCGTGTGGTGAATTTGCTTCGCACTGTCTCGCCGCCTCAGACTGGACGTCCAACGGTGATGACAATTCACCGGAAGCCATGGCATGTAGGATTGCAAGGATTGATATGGAAAGGATCTCTCACAAGCACACATTCAGTGCGTCCACCATTATCAGCAGCAATACTCGATCGAAAGTGATCGGAAAAAGAGGATAGCTATGAACGAGGGCAATGAAAGAGCACTGACGTGCGAGTGGTCGCGGCTGCGCGGCGATGTGAGGCTTTGAGCGATGGTCGGCCGCTCCAACATGCCAAGGCCGACGGACGGAAAATCTCCGGGCGTAGCGAAAGCCCACACTCGGTCACTCAGAATTTGCAGCTCGCCTCGAACCTCCGACGAAGCGACTTCTCGACCACGCCAAACTCGCCCTTTCCGCCCTCCCATCACATCGCCAACATGTCTGACGCCGGAGAAATCGAAGTCGAGCAGCCCCAGGGCTACCCCGTCCTGCCCAAGGATGTCGCCCAGGAGATTGGCAGC
>SWBJ01000551.1:0-24252 GCA_024195555.1 Aureobasidium sp. EXF-12298
TATCCACCGTCTTGCCCGTTACTACAAGACCGTCGGTGTCCTTCCCCCCACCTGGAAGTACGAGTCCTCGACCGCCTCCACCATGGTCGCATAAGCGGCTCTCGACTGAGAAATGTCGAAGGGAGGAACAAGCATCGATACCACATGGCGTTCAGAAGGGCATGTGTATTTGGAAGGTCTCCAGGGTTTTCACTAGCTCGTTGCACAAGGATGAAAAAGTAAATGAACGACAAGGGAACCACGTTTGGACCCTTCACCAACAAATCATGTGTCTGATGCCATTTTTATCTGTTCTCTCCCTGTAAACACGCTTGTTGTGATGGTGCTATGCCACACCGTAATGAACCTTATGAACACCTTCGCTATGCATTTCCCAGCCAGTAGAATTCCGTGTTCCAATCAATAAACAACCGCAACTAACCCTCAATCTCGGCACTGCGCTTCAAGAGAAACTCGCCCATCCACTTCAATGGTTTCTCGGGTTTGTAGACAGCGAGGTACTTCATGCCCTCCATGAGGTACATGGCCACATCATTCAGGTAGATTCTGGTAGGCGCACCGTGTTGATGGGCCTTCTCGGGTGGCAGCGAGACTGCTGGAGGGATTGAGGATGGTCTGGTTGGAGCGGGCGAAGGAGATGGTGCCGAGATAGGCAGAGCAGCAGCGGCTGGTACGACTGGCGCAGAAGCAGTAGCAGGCAATGGCGATGCTGAAGGAGCTTGTGCGACTGGTGGAGGTGCGACTTGACTAGCTGGCGCATCGGCAGAGTGGCCGTTGATGATGCCTTCCATGCTTGCTGAGCCAGACTCGAGTTTGGGTGCTTCGGCGGTAAAGGGCTGGTTGATAGGCAGGCTTCCATCTTCCTGTGCAGCTCCTGCGACTTGTTCCGGAGCAGAGGGAATGCTATGAACAGAAGGCTGTTGATCATTAGCGGCGCATTCGATCTTGTCTGTCAGAATGAGTCTTACCTCTGCCACTTCCTCCTTCATCTCAACGTCATTGCTTGATGGCACAGCCATAGCCATACCGTTGGGTAGTTCGGCCATCTTGGTCTTGTGTTCTTGATCCTGGTATGCAAAAGATGAGCAGTTTCTTGATGCTGGCGCAGAGTACCTAATGTTGCTTCACAACGCGGGTGGACCGTGCGTTGCCCGTGTGCACGGTCCAGCCGCAGCGATATAGACTCTTGCTTCAGTCTGACTGCGTTCTTCTCTTCTCAAACCAATTCAACTTTCATCTTCCAACCATAACCACTTAACAATGGCTGTACGTGTGTATACTTGAAAGCTGTTGTGGCCATCATAGACAGCAGGGTAGCAGTCGCGTCCGGAAGATCCAAGGTAGGTCACGTGAACTGACATCTGTAGGTCGAAGAAGGTACTGCATAGCTCTGAACCAGGCCATGTCATTGTTTGGTACACAGAGTTACTTCGGCCATGAAGTCACCTGGCTTCGCTACTCACACAATGCCCAGGTATGTTCGTGTCGCAGAAAGTTACAGCGCTTTCGACGTCGATGGAGCCTTCCAGAGAGCGCATCGCGGATGCTTGATATGCCTTCACGGACGTGACATCAAGTCAGACAGGATCTTACTTCTCCAGCCAGTTTAAAACGTACCTTACAAGGGATTGCACGCGTTTCTTTGTGCCCAGCGTGTCATAGAAACAGACTGCATCAGTTTGCTTTCCTCAACATCCAACCTTGAGAGACGCGTTGTGTCAGGTCTTCAGCAAAAAGAAAGACACCAGGACGAGATTCGAATCCGGACACCATGTTCCCCGCGTTTGACCACCAGAATCATTCGGCCTATCAGAACCATCGTTGACCCCGACGACCTGATTCCGTACGTGACCGTGAGGATCCGCAACACTCTCCTTGTCTTGGACTCTTCTCTTCACTCCGCAACACGAACAACACAGCAAAAAGTCTCAGACTTCTCTCACTCCTGTGCTTTCTTTTGCTACTTGCTCGCTTTCCACTCCTCTGTTCCTCCATCTTTCTTTGACAAGACAACCAAGCACTCTTCCGCCCTTTCAACTTCAACTTCCTCCAACAAACACACAACAACATGCCTCCCAAGGGTTCAGTAAGTCATCTTTTACACTTTTTCATGTCCACTCTTTGCCCTCCTCTACACATTCCCCCAAGCACGCGGTCCGGGTTGATGCGAAGTCGCGCATTGGGCACAGCAAGATCTCGTCGCATCCGTCACATCGACACGAGCTTGAATGTCCTCTTTGCCTTCCGACGCTGCCTGCCCAGTACCTCAAACAGTGCGAGCTCGCGTACCGGATCCCAACAAGAGCTCGCGTCTCGGGTACTCAACCTTCCACTACACATTCCCCTTGAGCTCATGTCCCGGGTTGAGACGGAGTCGCGCATCGGGCACAAGAGTTCTCTCTGGTCTGCCATGGGTTTGACTTTCTGTTTTGCCTTTCGACGCTGTTATCCCACTACACCTCTCCTTCCCCCCTGAGCTCACGTCCTGGGTCGAGGGGAAGTCGCATATCGGGCACACGAGTTCTCTCTGGACCAAGAAGGACTTGTCTATTCTTCTTGCCTTCCAACGCTACCTACTCGTTACACCTTCCCCTTTCCCTTCCCCTGAGTCCATGCTCCGGGTCGACACAAGGTCGCGCAACAGGCACACAATTTCTCTTTGGTCCTGTATGGGCTTACGCTGTTTACCCATTGCATCCTTCCTTCCCCCTGAGCTCACCTCTCGGGTCGATGCAAACTCGCACACCGGGCACACGAGATCTCTCTGGATCCGTATGAGATTGACTCTCATTCCTGCATTTCTATGCGATCTGCCTACTACTCACGCCCATCCGGGAGGACCTCAATCTTCAGCATTCATCTTCTACGTCTTTTCGTTCACTTTTCAGCCTTTACATTTCACCTTCGGCTTCTTACTTCTCACCTCTTACCATCCGCATCCAACCCATCTTCCACTTTCTGTTCTTACTTTACACCTTCTCTCACAACACGCACTCCGCTTCTTGACTTTCATCTTAACCTTTCCCTTTCATACATCATTCATATTCATTTACTTATGCGTTCATCACAGAAGAAGGCTGCCGTGGCTCCTGCTACCCCCAAGGCCGGTTCAGACGACGAGGTTCCCCCCACTCCTGCTACTGAGGTCAAGAAGACCCCCAGAAAGCGTGCTCCTGCTAAGCAGTTCAACAAGCTGTCCACTGCTCTTAGTGGTGCTGCCCCTGTTGACGTTGCCTTCGAGAACGACACTGTCCATGGCAAGGTATGGAAGTCCAAACATATTACTACGACAGCTCTGACTGACAACACGCAGCCTTTGGCCAAGGAGGGTGGTTTTGGCCAGACTATCAAGCTGGTCGCCCCTCAGCAGTTTGAGCTTGTCGCTTCTTACATGCTTGACAATGGTCTTCAGGCCATCGTCATCAAGCCTAGCGCTCCCTTCCCCTTCCTGAAGCTTCCCCGTTCGGTCCGCACCAAGATTCTGCAGATGAACCTGACCGCCACTATCAACAAGGGTAGAATTGAGGTCGTCACCGAGGGCAAGAGCGGCGGCGCTAGAGCCAAGGAGTATCTTAAGGAGTTCAAACACAGAACCGCCTTGGCTACTCTCAACAAGCAGGTTAGCATATCACATCCGCAGTCCTTTTTTGTTATTCAAACTAACGGCGAGTATCTAGCTGGCTACAGAGGCCCGCTTGATCCTCTATGCTGTCAAATTCCGCTTCGACACGACCACCACTGCTCTCAACTTTCTCAGCATGATCGGCGACGAGGCCCGCAAGGCCATGGTTGCCATCACCATCGCTGGCTATGTGAAGGCCACCGCCATGCCTTGCATGACCTTACTCGCTGACTGCCGCAATTTGACCAAGATCAACATCATCAGCGGTGTTGGCGTCAACACTACTCCTCAGAAGGCTGCAAAGGCTTTCTTCACCGAGTCTGGCCACCTCCTCCAAGCCATTGTCAACAACGCTGGAGGCGACAAGGATGCTGCCCTCAACGTTGTCACTTTCGGTAAGGGCTGCCTCACTATCAAGGAGGAGGACGAGATCGTCGCTTGGGATGAGGATCAGAACGAGACCTTCAGTGACCTGATCGCCGAGAAGCTGAAGTAAGCGCCACTTTGATCCTTTCTGAGCACAGTCCAGCCCAGAACACTTTCCACATCCTACCTGCATCTCTTCTTGTTGCTGTTTTTGTTTCGTTTCGCGCTTGCTATCCTCAGACATGGAGCTTGGGCGTATTCTCGAGCAGAACATTCAACAGCACACACAAGAAGCAGACCTGATAAACACAAGATGTTCGTCAAAGGTCTTTGCAGGAGGCGGAGCAGCAGTTTTTTCTTCCGTTTTTCACGTTTTCCACCATCACAATTAGGCAGATCGGCTTTTTCGTCGGTTCTGCAGCTTCCCGTTTTCCTTCAAGTCATCAGAAAAGCACCACAAATAATACAACCCCCCGAATCAAAGTCGTCCCCGTCAATTTTCCTTCTTACATGTGGTGATCTTGTGCTGAGTTTTGCTTTTTTGTGATAGTGATTGCGTTGGATTGCCTACTTGGAGCTGTATCTGTGGCAGTGCTGGGCTTCTCGGTCATTCCTGCCAGAAGGTCATGGCTTCGAAAGTGGGATTTGATGCTTCACATCCTCTCATCCACAACCGTGTTGCTGCTTTACGTGAAATGGATTGAGCACCTTGCTTCCAAGGTCTACGTTGATGGCCGAGCCAGGGTGAAGACGAGGGTGCATCATGGGAAGAGACTTTACATTGTTCATCACATTCTACTCGTACTTAGATGACAGACTACGGTAATGGAAAAGATTTTACTCTTTGACATGGGTTGATCATGTTACACGTTAGCTATGCCTGAACGCTCTTGACGAGTGCATCCTTGTGCAAAAAGTCTTCCGCAGATGCGGATATTACAGCAACGATACTGACAAGACAGTTGATCGTGAACTCTCTGGTCTGAAGACGACTGTGTCTCTCCATGGCTCGGACACTCTTACGTCGCCAGAGGAGTACAATGTAGAGCAGGATACTGTTCCCGGCACTTATAAACAGACTGCCATCTGCGCCGTTTACGTCAAAAAGATATTACTCAGGAGCTATAGAAGTACGCGACGCCTACATCTATCAGACCAACCACCACCCAAGAGCCACAAATGAGATTTGAAGTCAGAGGAACGGAGAACAAAGAAATTGGCTATAACCCTTGCTCCAATTCAACAACCTTTTTATCTCACGCCATAAAAAGGCACAAACACTTGCGTATTCCGTGCTGTGTCCAGTGAGAGCCTTGGTTTGAGTCTATCTCACTGGACTTGGAGTCTCTCGAGAGTAAACTTTGCATTTATATAGTCATAACAGATGTAAAGTGGTACTTAAGAGATAGATGGTAAAGGAAAGACGAAGTCCATGGAGACTTGAAGGGTTTGGATACAAGAGAAGCAAAAACAGACAACTTACATATATAAACATACGGACCATGTCATCTTTTCGCCTACCAGAGGCAAAAAGAGAAAACTCAACAGTCTCGGCCAGGCGCATAGACGCCATCATCGACATTGACATCGTATCCAGCATGTTCCAATAGACTATCCAGTCTCAATCTCCAATCTTCAGCATTTTCCATTGTGTTCTGTGACTCAGCATGACCCTCCAACTCTCTATAAATACCTTGACGCCTGCCCTCGAGCAAAGCCATCTCTGAGGGACTAGGCAAGGCAGCAATCTCAGCATCGACGATCTCGAGATGGTCTTGAAGCAAATTGATACGAGAAATCAATTGCTCTTGCTCAAAGAGGAAAGTCTCAATGACTTCAGTCAAATAGTCCAGAATTTGCATAGTAGCGAGAGGTGGGCCCTGATTGAGATACTTATCAATACGACGTCTGTATTCTTTGGCAACGGACATGAGTTGGCTGTGACGCTGTACAGCAAGGTCGTAAGCGATGATAGGGATGAAAAGACCATCGTAATCGGCATCGCGAAGTTCTGTCATTTCGTAGGAAGGTGGCAAGGGTGTTTCGGACATGGTTTTTGCGTAACTGGGCAGTTCGTCAGCAGTGCCTGCAAGATTCTCGATATCTGAACATGATTCGTAAGCTGTTGGTTCGGGATACTCAACTCTGAATACGTCGACCACGGGTTTGTCGTCTGAGAAGCCTGGGTGATTGAAGGGCTCTGGGTGGATGTCGTCAGGGTTAGCTCCAGTGTGTGCTTCTGTAAGACAAAGTTGGCATGAGCGTTCTGTAACCAATTTGGAGATAATGGGGTTTGGGCAGATTGGAAGGTCTACTTCACATACCATGATATGACAGCCTTGCCAGTTGATGTCCAGAGCAGTCTCTACGCGGCACATGTTGCAAAAGAAGTATTGCTGGATACCCCAACACATGATTGTTGATATGGATTACGAGTAATTTCTATTTTGTTGTTAGCAAGTCTGCAGGACCTGTCTCTGCTTACCGTGTATTGCCGTTTGTCTGATCTGGCAGCTAGAAAGGCACCCCTGAGGGTGTTCATATACATGCAAGGAACAATGCATTGAAGCTCTTTGTCAAAAGTACAATGTCGAATGGAACAAAGACGTCTCTGTAGATATCAAAGAATGCCGAGAACAAGTAAGCTCAAAGAAATCCTGAACATTTCAATCAGAGAGAACACGAAAGAGTCAAGGTAATGGACAGGAGCAAGAGTAGTAGTGTGTTTTGAAAACGTTTGATTTCCGTCGTTAAAGTCGTATCTCGATATACATGAGGGACGGCCACTTTCACAGCAGCCAATGCATCCTCAAGGAGTATGGCTCTTGCCAACTCCTTTCAATCCATAGCAAAGATTCCTCCATTGTTATGATTTGATCCAATGCCAGGATGTGGCAATGGTATCGAGGTCGTGATTCGGGCTGGGTAAAGGAAAGCGAGTAGCTTAGGAAGAGTGCTTCTCGGCCTCCTTCTCGACGAAGGGCTCCTTGTTACCACCCTGGCCGGTGGAGGTGAGCTTGGCGCCAGAGAGACCACCGCCGGAGGCGTTCATGCCCTCGATGCTGTCACCCTTCTCGATCTCGGGCATGGGGGCAGCCTTGTCGCTGCGGTCGACACCGGTGGATGCGGCCTGTTGGGTTTGATTAGCTTCATGATACAGATAGATTGAGAAAGCTTCAAAGACTTACACCGCCAGCATCACCGTGAACGATGTTGTGACCGGCCTCAATGGCGTTGTCACCAGCTCCAGATCCGTCGCGAGGCATGTTTGATATGTGGTTTGGGGGGGTTTTTTTGGTTTAGGTGGAAGGGAGATTGATGCTTGTGCTTGAGAAGAAGTCTGATGAGAAAGGAGGATGTCTGGTGCCTTTTGTTCTTTGCAAACTGAGTGTTGTCGATCGAACTGTTGCTGTAAAACTACCTCATCGCTGACGTCAATTTTTGTCTTCGTTCCGGCGCTTTTGTGGAGAAAGCTCCAGAAAGCTCGTCACTTGCTCCATCTTGGCATGCCTTGCATCGAGATGCAGGGCAGTGTTCGATTGATGAAAACAGAGAACGATTTGCTAACAGCTCATGGTAGAGAGATAGTTTGCAATGTGCTAATCTTTTGATTGAGGTAAAAACAATTCTATTTCAAGATACAGAATAGAATTGTACGACTGGTTTTGGCCCAGCGTGTCTGCAGCAACACTCAAGGTGAACTCTCTTCATGAACATCAACCAATTCTTGGGGGTCTGATTGCTAGAAGTAGTTGTGGCGGTAGGGTGCTGTTATGAAGCATAATCACACAAATGTACGATGGATGTGGTTGTAAGGGTATCAACAGTATTATTATTAGTGTTTAATCTTTGCTAAGAGTACACATGCCTAGCACATATGCTAAAGGCAAAACATGAAGTGGTACTTCATTTTCGATCACAACTCATACATATTCATGGAAAACATCAGAAGATGTTTAACCGCTCTGGTAAAGACCCTGAGATAATAGTCAGTATTGGGATCAAACAGATATAGGCAATGTCAAGATGAACTTACAAGAGCGATGACGTGAGGGTTGATCATGGTAAGGTTGAAGGGGGTCAGGAACATGTCGGTGTCGGTAAGAGCAACGAACATGGTACCGTTCACAACGGGAGCACCACCACCGTAGACCTCACCAGCGGGCTGGTAGGTGTAACCAGTGTTGTTGGAGGTCTTGATTAGAGGAGTGTAGGTCAAGTTGAGCTGGGCAGCCCAGGCAACGAACTGAGGCTCGCCAGCAACGGGGTTAACCGAGGTGGTGTAGCTGTTGTTGGGGCCGACAGCAAGACCGGGAGCATCCCAGGTGAAGTTGACCTGCTTGCCAGGGAAGGAAAGAGGCTCGGAACGGTTGCGAGAGATGGCAGCACCACAGCCGTAGCCAGTAACGTTCAAGTTCTCACAGCTCTCCTTGACGGGGATGGTGGAGATGCTGGGGTCAGAAGTACGGTTACCGGTAACCTCGAAGTCAGCGGTATCGTTAGCAGACCAACGGTTGATGTTGGGCTGGTTGACGATGTGGAGAGCGGGGAAGTTTTGCCATGCGAGGCGGGTGGTGTTGGCAGGGCAGGACGAGATGTAGGGAGCAAGGAAAGACCATGCCCAAGACTGAGGAATACCGGTCTCGAACCAGACAGGCATGGGGAAGAGACCGCTCATCTGGCGGAAAGCCATCTGCTGACGGGCCTCGGTGGCAATAGACTGAGCAAGGAGCTGACCAACCTCACGGCTGTCGAGGTGGTTGATGAAGCCCCAAACACCAGACTCACCGAAGCGGGTAAGCTTCTGGTTGAAGTCGAGGAACTCACGGACAGTGGTGTAGGGGTAGTTGTAAGTGCACTGGGGAGGAGCGGTATGACCGAGCATGTTGGTCAGGAGAGTAGCGTGACCCTCCTCTTGCTGAGCCATGAAGCGGATCAGCTCACGGTCCTCAGCAGTGAGACCGGCAGCGATGAAGTCCTCCTCGGAGAAAGTAGCGAGACCGTTGTTGAAGGTGTCGAGCTCGATCCACTCCTGGTAGAGACCAAGAGTGATGGACTCGTAATCGAAGTCGGACTCAACCATGTAGCGGGGAAGAGAGCCGTTGGTACCAAGACCACCAGCGGGGGTGTAAGGAGCAGGCTCAGGCTGAGTGAGCAGACCGTTGGTGTTGTAGTAGGTGGCAGTGGGGTTGAGAGGGAGAGTGGAAACGGTCAGACCAAGAGTGGCAGTGGTGACAGCTCCAACAGTGGTGGGAGTACCAGAGTAGGGGCCGTGGGTGGTCGAGCCAGTGACCAAGCTGCTACGGAGAGGGTAGCCAGCTCCGGACATGGTGCCGTTGGGGGCAGCAGTAGCAATGGCATTGACTGCAGAGTTGGTGCCGAAAGAGGTGGCAAGGTCATCGAGGTCGACTGAAGCCGAGTCGGACTTGTAAGGAGCATCGGCACCAGTGTAGGCAGGAACCTGGCTACCGTACTCGGACGAAGCCTGGGAGGCGTAGACGTCCTGAGGAGCGGCAGGGGCAGCGTATGCAGCACCTGCAAGCAGGGCCGAGGCGACGATTGACTTGGAGAACATCTTGTCGATTGTATGAGAGTTCAATGGTCGATGGAAGAGCAAACAGAGACGAGCATGGCTCTACATATATATTCGGTAGCGTCTGCAGGAACAACATTTTCGCCATGCAGCGTCATGTCTGGCGGCACCGTGACATCAACACTCTCGACAAGGGCGGTCCTGATCTGGGACTGGCAGATGCCGCACCGTTTACCCAGCGAAGTTCGATCGAGGATTCCCGCTCGGTTGCAACCATTGGGGTAGTTTCCGGGCGTGCATCAATAAAGATTGGCGACTAGGATGAGCCGCACCAGCCAAGGCGTCGATAGAAGATGCCTGATCGATTTGTTCGACGCATGCGCTGAGGAACATGCCGGACTCCTCATTCCTCGCGCTTTGGAGTACCCGATACCTACATTTGACAAGTGTACGATGGCAATTGCCCTCTCTGTGTCGCCTCTGGCCTTGAGAGAAGTGACATGCCATGGGGATTTGGTCAAAACTTTGCGTCGCGGCGCGGCTCAGAATGAAGCTTCAAAGAGCCTCATTTTCCACAACGTCATACGATCATGATCGCTGTCATGCCGTGCCTTTCCATCCAAATATCTATCGACATGCGAGTCGCGCAAACAGCACCAGCAATTTACCTCAACCAGACCTCGATATCTTGTCTTACGTTTGGCATTTACAAGCCTGCGGCAATGTCTCCGCTAACCTAGTTTCTCTGTCACGTTGGTGTAGTGCTTCGAAAACAGGATCTTATCTGATTGATACGGAGAAAGGTACCGCAGATGCAGAATCGACGTTAGGACCATCGGAGCGAAGGCAGTTCGCCTCTGCAACGCGGCTTAATGGTCTCCATTGACAGTTCCTGATGACAGTTCATCTCCAGACGCAATTCACACGACATGAATGTATCCTCTATCACAACATCGTTGTGTGATACAAACCCCGGTCGCCTCGTTCTCGACAAGAGACGCCTGGTGTAGCGACATTTTTTCCACTTATGACGACAACCCGCCGTCATGTCAATAACGGATATCTCTCCGTGTCTCACTTTGGCTGCTTAGAGTGCGAGCTTACCCCAGAGAAGATTGGTGCTTGGAGCCGCGTTCCTGATCCATCCAAAAACGAGCGTGCATCACCGCACGACCTTGCTGGATTCAATGTTTCCGCGTGCCATAGCGAGAGGCGCCATTTTGACGATTCCTCTCTTTGTCGGAATATCCGTCCATATCCAGACCGGCAGCGTCAAGGGCACGGTTTGCGCTCTATCCGACGATACAAGCCACCCATG
Source organism: Aureobasidium sp. EXF-12298 (assembly GCA_024195555.1). Taxonomy (NCBI): domain Eukaryota; kingdom Fungi; phylum Ascomycota; class Dothideomycetes; order Dothideales; family Saccotheciaceae; genus Aureobasidium; species Aureobasidium sp. EXF-12298. The sequence goes on from SWBJ01000551.1 coordinate 10,840, forward strand.
CGATCTCCAGACCTTGGCAGACATGGTACCTGGGTGGGCCGATCATGTTTCCCAACATGATCCCGATGGAAAGAGCCGCGCACCACTCTGATCTTTCATCATGATCGTTGCATCACTGCACACCTCCATCTCCGAGTGCTGAACGACATACGCAGGCTGCGCAAATCATGCGAACCATGCGCTCCGAGTTGCCTTGAAGTTTGAACGTCGTCGAAATTATTCCCTCGCGCGAGGTGTCGCCGCTCGCATACCGGAGAACATGTCCGGTCTACGCGCAAGAGCCATATTGTAAAAATTCCTTGTTCATGGGATGCACAGTGCGGTGTTTCCCGCAAGCAATCCAAGCTTGTGGATCCTCAAGTCCTGTCACCTTGTTTTCTGGGGCCTGACAGGCCTCAACCATAATTTCACTCGCTCTGCGTCGGTGGCCCCCTCGTCAGAAAGAGCCTCGTTCCACGTGCGAGAGGGCAATATCAGTTCCTTGATGTCAATCGTCAATAACAATGCTTGAACCAAGCCATCTATCTGATGATGACCTAGTATCAACTAGTTCACTTCGGTATTTGCACACGGCATATTCATCTGGATGTTGCCGCTCAAAGGTTAGACTGTGTTTCCTGTACTCCGAGTAGGTCATCTGCTCATGACTTCGGATTCCGTCCCGGCAATCCACATGCGATACGGAGCATATATGCCATGCATACCGCTCTGCTAAGTATAGGATGATAATACTAATTGTACCCGGAGCGCTTGATCAAGAAAGATGTGGCTGAGAGAATACAAGCCTATGTTCAGCTCGAGCCTCATGCAGATGCTTGTTATGCTTCTGCATCACAGTATAATCTTCGTTCGCACTTTCTGCAATTTGCCATGGCCGCTTCCCTGTCTCTGGTTTCTCAATCCTGCTCAGATGACTTAACTCTTTCTGATCACATCATTCATTGACCGCTAGAGATCCATGGGCTCTCACTGGGCGCTCACCCTTATCTCAAGCAGCTCCTGAAACTCCATATTACTCTCCTCTGCTCTTGATGCTCTCATATCCATAATGCCTTTTCTCTGCTCTTTCTCCGTCTCCCGATATCAACAACTGGTACATACCACTTAAAGACTTCGTCTCTCCTAATTTCAGTGAATTGGATCAAGACACAATCATAAAGAGTGCAACTTGGCCGTCAAACAGTGTCTGCCTCTTCCCCGCGCAAAAGTATACAACGCGATCAGTTGCGAAAATGCACAATAGTCTCGAGAAGCATAGTTTTCATCAGGATATAGTATACTCTCGGCTTCCTCTCGTCATATCTCTGGTCTGAAGTCGTTGTGTGTCTTTATGTGTAGCAAAATGTTGTTCCATTTGAGTACGGCTAGACCTGCGGACTGATTGTCGTATATTCCTGGTGTCTCTGGTCGAGAAACACAAAAATGCAAAGATGAGACGGCGAAAAGGTTTTAACAGCTTCGAACCCGCTCGAGTACACGACACATGCCATTCATGCACACTGAGAGTATATGCAACACAAAGATTAGCTGATACAAGCATGATTGATTGAGTAGAAAGGCATGGTGTGAACAAGCAGGGTGCTACCCTCGACGAAGAAAAAAGAAGAAAAAGGACAATAAATTTTGTCATCCGATCTACAAAATCGAGTCAAAGTTGCAGGGAGAACAAGCGAACAGTCACTGCGACAGGTAGCGAGTATCACAACAGTGAAGACATCATGCGAGCACTCGACATGAGCGGAAGTCACAAACTGTTGCATCGAGGAAGACCTCAGAAAGTCCTATCAGCATTCATGCAGAAACACTTGCAAGATTGAAGAGAAGAAATAATATCAATTTGGTCGTATAAGATAAGAGATAATGGGGGTAAGGACTGTGTGGAACATGTCCAAATCATTGTCTCGGTAAACGCCAAATCTCGTAAGAAACTTCTCAATCTATTCCAACCTCCGCTTCACTCATCATCGTAATGACCATCGCCTTCATCCCCTATGTTGGCTAATAATGGCCACGATCTGGAATCTTCTAGTTCGAGCCAGCAAGAGAGCTGGCATCAGCACCATCAGGATAGTAGAATGCCGAGACGCTGAGATGATGTTAGCAATTGATCATATTCTGGAGCAGAAGAAAGGCTACTTACGCAATAATTACGTAGGCTGCGATGAGTAGAGCACCCTCGAGGTAGTTACTTCTGCCGTCGAGAACCAAAAAGTTGACGACGAATGCAGTAACAAACAAACTGATAGTCTCGAAGAGGGTAAAGTAGAGAGACATGTCGCGACCAATGATCCAGCCAAGAATGACCACCAAGGGGGTGACAAACAAGGCGATCTGGATACTGCTACCGACACTGACACCGATGGAAAGATCCATCTTGTTCTTGGCAGCAACTGTGACGGCCGTGACGTGCTCAGCGGCGTTCGAGACAATGGGCAAGATGATCAGACCAATGAAGGCCTGACTGACGGGAGTTGCGTCGATCATCGCGGGAATTGCATCGACGAGGAACTCGGCACAGACAGCGACCAGAGCGGTAGAGAAGAGCAAAAGAACGACGGCGGCAGTGCGGGACATACGGTTATGCTTCTCCTCGTCTTCTGCTTCATCTTCCTGCTCTCCATCCGGAGCTCGGGGATAGGGAGGCAGGTTGTCCTGGCGAGGTGTAGAGGGAGTGTTCTGACGGTTGAGACGGTCGGGCAATGAGTTAGTTCTACGTATAGCGCCCACTCCAGTACGAGGCATCATAGGTGCGCCAGGGACAGGAGAGCCAGATGCCGGAGGTGGAGTAACAAAGACGTTCTGAGAGAGCACCTTAGGGAGGGTAGGGCGAGGGAATACCTGTCGGGAAGACAGCTGACGAATACCGAAAGGCTTTCTAGGCGAGCCGGTGTCGGCAGCAGCAGGGGCGTATTGCACATCGTCGGAGAAGCCCACCTTAGGGGAGTGCTCCTTTGCAGGTTGCTTGCCTTGTTTGCGAATTGAAGAGTTATCGTCGATGGATCGCTTCTCGTCGTGACTGCCATGACGTTTGTAGTGATGTCTTTTCTTGTGCTTCTTCTTCTGCTTGCGCTCAGGCTTGGTATCCTGGAATTGCAGCTGCTGTTGGTGTTCCTCAACAGAAGGCCCATCAACAAAGTCTCTCACGAGAGGGGGAGCGCCACGCATCTCTAGATCGCCATCTATGTCGGCCTCATCACCACTATTGATGGCACCGAGAAGAGATGGACGACGCTGAGGCTGAGGCTGGACTATTTCGGACTGGTAGGAAGGAGCACGGTCGACAGAGGGAGCACTGATGACAGAAGGTGTCGTGGCAGTACTGGCACTCGACTTGCGGCGTCTGCGATGTCTGAAAGCACGTCTGATACGCTTTGAAGTCGTATGCGATGAGCTGTCTGAGTCTGAAGAACTAGACGAACTCGAGCTATCGGACGAGCTAGACGAACCGAGCATATCGGCCAGGATACCGGGGTGGGACTCCTCGTCGATGATCTGCTGGGGTGTGCTTTCGTACAGGTAGGCGTGTGACTTCAATTGGAAGAGAAGATACAGAACGTAGATGATAAGCAGAATGACACTGGTGCCTCTGCTGACCTTCAAGACCCTGTCGTCGGCAGTCGTGCTGTCCGAGAATGAGGCATGGAAGGCCGTGGGCAAGACCAGACTCACGACACTCAAACTGAGAAGACAAGCGCTCATTTGGGTGATGGTGCTGTTGTAGATCTGCTCTTGGAATCTAAGACCACCGAGTAGGAAGGCCATGCCCATGATGAGCAGGAGGTTGGAGAGGATGGATCCGACCAGTGAAGCCTGGACAATACGGATCTCATCCTTGACCAATGCAATGATGAAGATGATGAGCTCGACGGCATTGCCGAACGAGACGTTCATCAGAGCACCCAGTGTATCTCCCAGGCGTGAAGCGACGACCTCAGTTGCGTATGACAGCATGCCGGCCAGAGGGATGATGGCAACGGCATTCAGAGCGAAGACGACCGATGGGTTGATATTAAGGGCCTTAGCGATGATACCAGCTGGGACGAAGACGAGGAGGACGTTGATCCAGCTGTGGGTGAGAGCATCGTAGGTATGGAGACCAAATCTGACGGTTCCAGCTTTGGCTCTCTTGAGTATGGGTTGTTTGGCGACGGGCACATTGGCAGTGCCGTCTCCACCTCCTAGGGTGGGTTTGTTCGGTGATGCATATTCCGACTTGACATGTTCGGGGGGAGGGGCAGGTCCAGGCAGGGCAGGCGATGTCTTGTCTGCGGTATTGTTGAAGGCGATACTGTCATGGTGACTTGTGTTGAAGTTGTTGTTGACATGGCTGGTAGCATTTGCAGGGCTCGACGAGGGTCCAGCCTTCTCCGGGTCCGGCAGATCTCGGGTGGTGGTAGGTAGAATAGGGCTGGCACTTCGCTGTGGCGTAATGTTTATGTTGTTGTTGTGCTTAGAGCGGTCAGAGGCGTGATGTTTCGCCCATGAACGGATACGGTCTAATAAAGAAGGGTCAGAAGGTTCTCCCATCGGCGTATAATCCACAAGGATGATTGAAAGTGAAGTGAAGGAGGAAAGCAAAGTGGCAGAGAGGAATGTCTAGGCAGCTGGCAGCATTGATAACCATCATCCAGGAACACCAAGACGCTAGCAGCCACCGGCGCGCGGCTTCCGATCCGGGGATGCATCATGACAACTCGCCATTCATCATCGCATCTCACAGTTTGAGACCTTGTAACTTACGCATTTCGTGCTTCAGAGCACCTCCTGCTTCGGAACGTATCAGTGGTTGTGGATGTGATGTTGATGCTACCAGATAGTTGATAGATTTCCTGCTGAAGCCGTCGACAAGGCCTCCCTTTGCGCGTTTGATTGAAATGAGGGAGAACATTGCTTTGGCCACAGCCACAGATTGATAGCGTACGCCAAGAGATTGATCAACATCTTGGTGGCTGCGTAGTATGGAAACCCGTGGCACTTTCTCACGGCAAGCATCAAACGTGTCGTGAGGCAACACCCGACAAGCAAGGATACAGGTTCTTAGGATTACTTGGCCACATCCGCTCTCAGATATACACCCATTCTGTGTCCTCCCATTCGTCAATGGATGACCAGAAGGATCAAGTCGTATCTCAGGCTGAATCTTGCAACGCTGGGTCTCCATATCGTGAACGCTGCTCCCTTGCGTCCGGACCTGTGGCGCAGCACCGCTCCCTCTGCACCTGATCATTCTCAGGTCCTTACGCGCGAGTAGTATCTGTCATACATCGGCTCTATTCTTGTAAGCTCTTGCAACTGCTATAGGTAGCCAGACGCTTCTATAACACGCTCCTCATCTCGTCATTTCGTTGCATTTGTGGCGTAGCAATGCAATTGAGTCACCGCAGGTTCAGAGGCACCACGCACCAAGTCTAGGTGGACCACTGTGGCTTGCTGCAACCGCTGATCTATCAATCACGAAATCTCATTGCCTGATAAGAAAGGTCGTACGCCAGTCAATTCGCGACAACCATGGCATATTCTGATAACTGGTGGCATCCTCGACAAGTCCCGAGACAAGAACTTGATTTCGCAACGGTGTCCTTCAATTCTCCACTTGCTGGCCAATCCTGCTAAACCGTGCTGTATCATCATAGATACAATCTCCACAAGTCTCAACTTGCACACGCGTCGCCTCCTGAAGTGCCCTGAACTTGTCTGCCCAAGTAACCTCACAACCAAAGTTATCCTCAGCGGCAACAGGAGGCAGCGAGTACGAGCACAGGTCCAATCTCATCTTATCCCAAGGCAAAGCATAATCATGCATAATCTTCGTGAGCTGGAACAGAAAGTGTTTGTTCGCATCGCTCATTGCTTCCAGCTTGGTCTTGCAGGCTTCATGTAGTTCTGCCAGCCTTTGGTTTGCATAGGTGATTGTGTATAGCTTGATAAAATGGTGTGCTCGGGTGACATCGCCTCGTTCTTGCTGTGGGAGTTTGGAAGGACGAGCTCGACATCTCGCATCGTGGCAGTTGTATTTTTGTTGGAGATAGCGGCTTTCGATGATGTCGCATAGATATCTTGCTTGTCCTGAGATTTGTCTACTTAAGGAGATGCTGTTCAAAGTTCTCTCGAGCTTCTCCCCTTGGATTGTATCCACGAGAACAACATTGTATCGAAGTTTAGTGGTGAGTTTTGCTGCCTCATAGGCCGTTACCAGGGGCATCACCTCCTCATAGCAAGGAGTTTGGTGGATGAGTAGGGGCTTGCTGATGGAGGAAGTGTGAGTCTGCCAAAGAGCATACAGACTTTTGCATGTTCTGAACAACGAAGACATGTCCCTGAAGCTATCTTGAGCTCCAAAGATAGTCAACAGTACCTCCGAAGGGAGGCTGACCACAAAGTCAGAAGCAAGAGCTGAGGCAGTCATATGTATGAATAAGATGTAAATGTATACAGACAGATGATAGAAAATAGCTTCAAGATACTCAAAAAGAAGACAGAACGAAGCTCCTCAAAATTCAAGGGGGTCTTGGAGCTCATCTTCACAATCAATCATGTGGACGTTTTTCGTTTCTTTTGGCACCCGCTGATTCGTCATTCCTCAGCTAGCTCAGGGATCCGCCATGATTGGACGATGGGCACCATGACTGTTGCCAGTATCGAAACGAGATAATTGATCAATGGTATAGACAGTTTAGGTCGAAGAACGGCTTGCGAAACCGTGTAACAAGGAGTATGGCATGCATGGTCTGCGGCAGTCGTTGCCGAGGGCTTGCACCTGCACCACCGGATCTCCACCCACTTCCGAGCTCTCGGGCCCTTGCTGGATTCTGTTGCACAATGTGTCCATCAAGTTACACGATACTGTCAAGAGACAGAGTGGTATCCATCGACATGCTGTTCCCAACTGCACTCTTGATTAATCTCTGGTTTGCATACGATTGTGCATTTGGGCGGCTCGTTTACGTTTCTCATCTGTCCATCGAGGGCTCCTGATCTGTCGACTCTCTCTGGACGAATCCCTGAGTTTGGTACTACTGTGAATTGTTATAGATTTTCTGGACAGCTTCCTACCCAAGAAGAGCTCACTCCTCATCAACTCTCCCCGGTCATGTACTCGATTTTGAGATTGTTGTGTAGCTTCACAGTTGTTCGTCCTTCGCTTCCGTCCGAGGAGAGTCAGATGCCTCGATTACTCTCCATGGTCCCATGTACGGTCTGTAGATTATTGTGCATTTGTATAGCGCTTTACCCATCGTGAGTGCCCGAGGAGGACTTTTAACTTATTGGCTCTCTCTGGACATGACCCTGATCGTAATACTACTGTGCATTTCTACAGCACTTCATGCATCGTGAGTGCCCAAGGAGAGCTTTTGACTCGTTGAATCTCTCTGGATGTGACACTGATTGTGAGTCTACTATGCTTTTTTATAGCTTTTCGTGTATCGCGCATGCCCACGGAGAGAGGCATCTACTCTGCTGTCTTCTCCATGCGTAAAGCTATATCACACAAGTAACTATAGAAATGCACAGTTCCTTCCACGAATACGAATCATCCACTGAAATACGTGATTTTATCGGCTCTCTCTGGACTCGTCCACCATTTGGAAAGGACAGTGCATTTATATAGCTGCACTACCGCCTGTGTGTGGTCTCGAGAGTGTGCGGGAGTTACAGGTTCTAGTACATGAGAAAAGTATGGCCATGGAGTCACTCGTTCATTGAAGTATTAAGCGAAACCTGTCGAACACTCAAAAGAAGACGCGACCTTCAGATCACCACCAACAAATCGCTGTACGAGCGGATACTGACACAGCTCTCTAACAGTCCCTTTACCATGCTGATCGAAAGCTTTAAGGGTGTTCGGAGCGATGCCTTCCTCAACCCACCTCACCAGATCGATATGGGCATCTGGCACAGGACCAATTCCACCAGCGCAGTGCGCAACACCCGGAGCTTCGAAGTATCTATAGAAGTCCGAGACGTTTGACGTTGCGGCAAGCACTTGATCGTAGTAGTGCGAGGTTCCATTGGGTGGGATGCGGTCATCGGCAAGACCATGCCATGTAATCATCTTGCCACCTGCATCACGAAACTCGGACAGATCGGGCCAATGCGTACCAAGGATTGAATCATACTCTCTCTGAGAGGCTTTGAGTACGGAGAAGAAGTCTGCATCTGACATCTTTGTCGTATCGTATGCTGGGTCTTTCTTGACGAATAGACTGATCCATTCCTCGGGGATGGTTTTGCCTTTAGTGCTGCCATTACTAACTGTGTAGGTATCTTCGGCTGAGTGGAGGAGTGCATCGTGGTTGACGCCAAACCAAGAAGATTTGCCATTGGCATCGATGGGTCCGGACCAGGCTGCTTGAGCTATAGTAGCACCGGCAGATGTGAGTTCCTTGACACCGTCGCAGTCGATTTTCTTGCCAACAACGGAGTGTGGGTCGAATTGACATAGACCAGGTGCTCCGATGATGCCGTCGGTGAGTCCATCAAGACTGTCACAAGCCTCAATGGCAGCAGCTCTGAAGGCCATGAGTTCGCAAGTCGACGGATACGCATCCGTTCGATGCATACGGTGCTGAGCCCAAAACCCAGAGGTCACAAAGGTGGGCCAGTCAATAGCAGGGGCAGCTGCGAGGATACCGTCGAGCAGACCAGGGGAACGCTGTGCAAGCATAAGACCCTGTCTGCCTCCCGTCGAGCATCCATTCCAGTAAGAGTATTTCGGTGCAGTCTCATAGAAAGATGTTGTGATGGCTTTACCAATGAGAACCATGTCATCAAGTGCTCGGTAAGCAAAGTCTTGTAACAGATTCCAATTCACATTTCCTGGACTTGTCAAAGCCCAAGATGCCGCCGAGCGTTCCACTCCATGACCACCATCAGTACTGGCCGCAGCATAACCCGATTGAATTTGAGGACTCAAGTATGGGTGACCAGTGATCCAACCTCCACCGCCGACAGCCATGAACCTGCCATTCCATTCCTCGAGCGGGAGCCAAACGGTTACATGTATCGTATCGTGTTGTCCGGGATGCGTGTATGTGACTGTGACATTGCAGAAGTTCAAGTCGCCCGACTCGCTTTTTCCAAATGTCTGTTCATCTCTGCCCGAGTAGAGATTGACCTCGTGAGCAGAGATATCGATGATCTTAGCTCCGAAGATGTCAGGCTTCGCGAGAACTGTTGCCGAACATCGATTCGAAGCGGATTGAAGACTAGATGGGCTGAGAGGGGCTTGCAGAAAAGCCAACCCACGACCGATGAAAGACTTCATGGTATGTTGAGTTTGTAAGATGACCAGTTCTGGGCATAAACTGATGAAGTCGAGCGGGATGTCGAGGTGCGGAGTCGTACGAGGTTGGAATTCAGGAACGCCCTCCTGCCGCATTCAATTTATTGGGATCCTTCAGAGAACGTGACCCATACTCATCTATTAATATGACAACCATCCTTCTCTCACGGTAATAAAAAGTGAGTGCATATAGCTATCCGAATGCACGGTTTCTTTGCGAATACAAGCATGACCATGGAAACACTTCGAGGTCACCTCTCTCTGTGGATGTCACTCTATCTCGGAGAGTGTTGTGCATTTCTACAGCAATTTATACTCGTCTTTCGCATACGAGAAAGATTGCTCCATACTCGAGTATAACTTTTGTAGAGATAAAAACATCACAGCACGTTCTCTAATAGCCACCCAATCTATTTCCACAATCACGTCAGAATCTAGCGGGACACACAATTTCATAGGCGTAAAAAACATGTTCATTGATGTTAGAGAGCTCTTCCGTGTAGAAGGTTCTTCTAATTGATTTGGGAGTGTCTATAATTGACTTTCTTAAGCATTTCTTCATTCCACTGATACCAGATCGCGAAAAGCCATCCCATAATTTCAAAATCCTAAGCAAGAAAACCTTGCCACGATGTACAAAAAGAGGCGCATTTCAGCAGACTCCTCTATCGGAAGATCATGGCCTCTCTGGCGGGACCGGTGCCGATCCACTTGACGCCAACGCCGGTGAACTTCTCGATGAACTCGATGTATTTTCTGGCATTCTCGGGGAGAGCGTCGTAGGAGTTGATGTTTGTGCTGTTGGTCTTCCAACCAGGCAGGGTCTCGTAGATGGGCTCAACCTTGGACAGAGCGTCGATGGTGCCAGGGAAAGAAGGAACCTCCTTGCCGTCGACCTTGTAACCGACAGCAATCTTGATCTCGTCAAAGTCGTCGAGGATGTCCAGCTTGGTCAGGTTGAAAGAGGTGTAGTGGTTGATGGCGGCCGAGTACTTGAGGAGAACAAGATCGAGCCATCCGCAGCGGCGACGGCGACCAGTGGTGACACCGACCTCACGGCCGATGGTTTGGAGCTTCTCACCGATCTCGTTAATCTGCTCGGTGGGGAAAGGACCACCACCAACTCTGGTCTGGTATGCCTTAACGACACCAATGACCTCCTTCAACTTGAAGGGAGAGAGGGCAAGACCGGTGAAGACACCGCCGATACCAGTGTTTGAGGAGGTGACCATGGGGTAGGTACCCCAGTCAATGTCGAGGAGAAGAGCGTTGGCTCCCTCAACGAGCATGGGGGTGTTTGTGGCCTCGGCCTGCTGGATCATAGGGACCTGATCAATGACATACTCGGCGAGACGAGGGCGCCATTCGTCGTATTCCTTGATCTCAGCCTCGACGTCGTACTTGAGCAGATCGCCGTAGCGCTTCTGGAAGGCGGTAGCCATGGTTCTCAATTTCTTGTCCATGAGCTCCTTGTCGAAGATCTCGCCGATTCTGATACCAGAGCGAGCGGCCTTGGTCTGGTAGCACGGGCCGATGCCCTTCTTGGTGGTGCCGACGGCGCCTCTGCCGAGCTCGATCTCCTCGAGGCCATCGACGAGCGAGTGAAGCTTGAACAAGGCGTGGGCGCGATCACTGATGAAGATGCGGTCCTTGTATCCGAGGTTGTGCTTCTCGAGCTGCTGGAGCTCGTGGAAGAACTGAGGCACGCTGACGACAGTTCCTGAGCCGACGAGGTTGACAGTCTCGGGGTTGACCAGACCTGAAGGGAGGATGTGGAAGTCGTAAGTGACACCATTGACGACGATGGTGTGGCCGGCGTTGTGGCCACCGGCAGAGCGAGCGGTGATCTTAAACTTCTCAGACAGGAGGTCGACGAGCTTGCCCTTGCCTAGACGAGGTAGGTTAGAGGAGCTCTGTTGGAGCGCATGGCCGTCTGAGTCACAAACATACCCTCGTCGCCAAACTGCGAGCCGAGTACTACGGTTGTAGACATGACGTTTGATGTGTGATTGATATCGTCCAATTGCTATATTGAACGGAACTGGACAGTGAAGGCCAATTACACTCGCAAACACAAAGCGGGCGGTGACTCTTTAAATATTGTGCGGGTTATGACTGGGTCCGATTGCGGGGCGCAAGCCAAGGCCCCACGTCTGTTGAGCGCCCATTACGCGTTTTCATTGGAGCTCTTTCCAATCCAAGCAGTGACATTACTGTATAGCCAATTGTTATAGATATTTGTTCTCTACTGTTTGCTGATAGCCTCGCTGAAGTCACCTAGGAACCTCCATCTACTCTGTGCATCTAGATCCTTTTCTCGCCAGTTGTTCAACGAGTCAGGGAAGAGATCAAGAGCTCCCAACAAACTTCCATCATGGGCAATGATGACAAGAACGTCGTCTGAAGCATCAAACTCTGACATACCCTCCACTGTCGAGTGGCACTGCTTCAAGTCATGGCAGAAGGCCTCTGTGACCTCGTAGAAAGGCTCGTTGGCGCTCTTGTTGCAGTGTACGTCCTGCAGAAGATGACCGGGACAAATCGGCTGAGGCAATGACTTTGGCGAGGGGTTGATCTCGGTGGGGAGAGGCTGGTACTGTGAAGGTCTGAACTCTCCAGCGTGGTGGCAAGCATCACCTCCCATCAGTACAAAGGTGGGTGCTCCGTCCAGAGGTGCAGAGGTTCGAGCCAAACCACACATGTGTCCGACCGCGTGACCAGGTGTATCCAAAAGGTAGAATGAGCCATCTCCGAAGTAGTCGTAGGCATCGAAGCGTCCGATCTTCAGGCCGGCTCCTTCGTGTGTGATGTCAACTTCCCGAACCTCACGACCCTCAAAATCGCTCTGCAGGTTAGGCGATTCCTTATTGATCGGATATGCCGGGAGATGAGCCTCCTTGAAGCCAGGACCAACGATTAATTGAGTAGATGCTGGGAAGGTAGTCATGTCTCCGACGTGATCAAAGTGATGATGGCTGTAGATTACACTGTCAATGACACCACCTTGAATGTCGAAGCCAGCTTCTTGCAAGATGTCGGCCGTGTTCTTCTTAGCCCCTACAGTCCAACCTTTGGATTTAAAGGAGTGCACGATCGATGGAGCCATGTTATCGGCATCCTTGCGGATTCCTAAGTCGAACAAGATGCGCTTGCCAGAGTCGTGTTCAATAAGGAAGGAGAAAGTAGGTCCAGCCAATCGATCGTTGCCCTTGTAGGCAGGCTTTAGGAATAGCTCAGATGGTAGATCAACATAGGACGTGCTGGTACTGAGTCAGAGCGTAGTCTATAAGCAAGCCCCCCATGTGCAAAAGTATCCCACGAGTGGCTATAAAACTGTGCAGTGCCTTGAATGAATAGAAAGCATCCACCGAGTGATGATATCATCGGCTCGCTGGAGAGTCGCGTACCATCTGGAAAGCAATGGGCATCTCGATAGCTACGCGTGAGGTACTTTTGCACATGGGAAGGAAGTGACACTCGGTTTCATACCTGTCAATGACTGACACCTTGACGAACTTGTCGGATTGTGGTATGCTAAGCTCGGGAGCCGGCTTGGGAGTAGCTAGAAATTTGTTGGACATGATGCAGTAGGTCAAACGAACAATGTGCTAGAGTGAATACAAGAAGGAGGAGATGCTAAGATGCAGAAGGACAAATGTCGGATAGTTTAGTAGCTATTATATATTCCAAATGATTTGACCGGTTCCTGATGGATGTCATAGTCAGGATCCACCTATCCGATGGAAGAATGTCGGGAGCCGGAAGAGTAGCGAGTCCCAAAGATTTTGCAAAAGCGCTCGCCTATTGTTTGCGCTTCCGATCTTTTGCTCTGCGAGCGTCGCTGCATTCCTGAATCCTTCTCGCTCGTATGTGTCGAGACCTAGAGATGGCCGAACGGCTTGCCCAATCATCAGAACGTGGTTGCGCGACCGGTCAAGGTAAATTATGTGCGTGTTGTCTCGTTCTCTTTTATGCTCGCCATGCAGCAGTCTAGCAACAGCTAGCTGCAACTGGGTATCTCTCGTCAGAGGAATAGATTCGCGGTATTTGCAAAGGCGAAGAGCAAAGGTGTCGAAAGATGCCGTCGTTCGCAAATAAGCCGGAGCGCACTCTTGAGCGCCGATTCGAAA
>SWBJ01000552.1:0-24135 GCA_024195555.1 Aureobasidium sp. EXF-12298
GTGGTCACCCACCGTAGTACTAATCTGCCGTTCAACTGCTTATGTATGGCAGAGCGGACGGGATGCCCAGTTTTCAGCTGACTGTGGCCGTATGTGCTCAAAACTCAAGATTCTCATAATATAATACTCGACAAAATCTCGAGACTTCTGTAACAAAATCCCCCCAGCTTACGAAGAATCAAGAAAACTTCCCTGCTCCTACATCATTTAGGTGCTCTGTCAGACCATGACAAGGCTAGATAATGTCCAGAGTGAGCAGGGAAAGAGAAGATGCACGACGGCAAGCCGCGAGTCTACGCCTTCATACCATGAACACAAAGTATCAAATTTCGATCCAGCTCACAGTCAAACCACGCACAAGTTCACACCACCATTGGTCTTCAATCAGTGGACCTAGTGCCACAAGTGTCTCCTCCTTATGTCCTCCAGCCCAAAACCTACCACTTGCTCTCAAGATGCCCCTTCTAGCACTAGAGACAGCCAACAGCTGTGGTGTCAACATGGCCTTACTACCAGACAACCTCTCTCTCAGGCCATCTAATCGAGTTTGGAATGCAGCAATCTCGTCCCAAAGCTCTGTGGTTTTATCGCTCTGGGCTTGGATGATGTTGAGTCGATTTTGAGTCTGGAGGAGTTGGTCATGGAGGTTTGCTGCTATGTTGCGCTGTTGGGCTATCTCTTGGTTTGTGATGTGGATACTGTGATGATGATGATTAATCTCTTCAGAAGATTGGCTAGCGATGCGTTAGTCATTTGGGCTTTTCTCTCGTTGTCTTTCCATTGTAACGAATGTATGCTGGAGCGGATCACTGACATGGCTAGAGGTATAAGGGGCCAGATGAATGCCGAAAACTGCAAAATACCATGGTCAGCGAATCAACACCAACTCTGTAGCTTACGCCTCATATAGTAGCGGGCTGCACTTACCACGGAGAACACAATGGTCTTACTTCTTGCATCCTCGGCTTGCCGTTCAAGTACCCCACGCTGAACTTCCAAATCCACCACTCGCTGTTCCAAGCTTCTGATGCTGTTCTCATGCTCGGTAATTGAGATTCTCGTACGCTCCACAGCTTCAGAGAGAGACACTTCGAGCTCTCGGATCCGATTTCTGCTTGGCTCGAGAGTCATGTGTTGAAACTCAATCAGTTGCTGGCTTGCAATCCCTAGCGACCTGGAGAGTTCTTCTTGGCGCGAGATGGTGGATTCCAGGGCAGTCATGAGTTCTTCGAACGAGTTTTGCAGGGCTGCTGTTGGTTCCGAGGGGGTCGATCGGACTGAAGTGTGTATGGAGTTTGCGAAAGACCGAGCAGTGGTAATCACGTGATATATGTTGGCGACTTCCGGAACAAGGTTGTTGAGAATGGCTCTTTGAAGTGCGATATACTCAGCGGAACATGTCCTGGTTGCTTGGACAGCCGCGATCTGTGCCTCTTCCCAGGTGGGGATCGGGGCGTTCGTGTTTGTCGTGGTACCCAGTGGTATTTGCAGCGCTATGGTGAATCAATCGCAGTAGTGGGAGCGGCGTCCATGATACCAACAGTCTACTTACTCAGGACACCATCGCTATTGCTGATGGCTGTATCCAGGTATGAGAGTGCCCAAGGCATAAAGATGTTCTGTTCATTTGCCCATGATGAGCGGTCGGGGTTCTGGGTCACCAATAGCTGGTTGATGTCGAGGGTGGACTGCTGCCAAGTGCCATCACACTTCTGACAGGATGCTTGGAGAAGACATCCATCTTCGAGACGTATGTTGTGAGAGGTCTGGCTGAACGACATAGCTAGCCATACGTTCTTTCCAAGACCGTTGCACGACAAAACACCTCGACTTGACTGCTATCAAGTCGGCAGTTCTGAAAGTGATGCCAAGTTCTGATCATGAGTCCGTCCTACTATTCCTGTTTAGGTCTTCACATGCCCCGACCATTCGGGTCGGTCTTTTGGAACCAGCTCAAGCCACATGCTCTCTTTTCCGCTAGAGCTTGACCTGAAAGCGCGGCTGAACTCTACCTGTCTCCTGCAAGGGGAAGCTCTTGCGGAAGTGCGCTGTCCGGACATAACCGATGTGTGCTAGAATGTCCATATGCATATGCCCAAACGCCCGCGGAGTTGCAGTAGGGTAGAGTTCAGGTCTGGTCTTGAGATCAACAAACTTGTCGTTGAGTTTAACAATAAAGTTTGACAGGGGCACAGTTACACGAGGACTTACCCCGCATTTGTCCGAATTCAGCTTGATGAAACGAGAGAGCTTGGTGACAAAAGTCGTGGAGCTTGCTCGGTAAATTCTTCGAAGTCGTATTGTGATGTCCTCCTGACAGCTGCTTGCTATCATTCATGATACTGAGTAGCATGGGGAATAATTACACAACCAATGGCCGTTGGACACGGGATATTTTCCTGCCATAGGCACATGCAAGAATATTTTGCATGTGAGCGGGATATAGCCTCGCGTGCCTAGCTCGCGGGAGTAGGATTTCGGCCACCCCGAAGCTGAGCATGCACGCGAGCATGGTAGACTTGTGGCTTCTCCTTCGAGAACGATCATGCACCGGAATATGGAGCCGCCTCGAGCCAGCCTGCCACGATATGACGAGCTGGAGAAGGCTCATCTAGAGAGAAGACATTCATATGTCTGCAAGGGCCTGGACTTGTGCGGAGATTGATACAACACCCCATTAAATTCGCCTACAATCATAGTGCTCACAACATGGACTCGCCACAGATGAATGCCCAAACTCCTGATGAACGTTCAGCTGCGTTGATCAAAACATACACCAAGGAATTGCAAGATGAGATATTCATCGATCGAGATTGGGGCAATCTGTTGACCGCGGCACCGCTCGCTCTCGGATTCGTCGGACAATGCATGAATGTTTCTGCTTCGCCCGGTGCACAAGGCATAAGATTGCAGAAACCTCAAAATGGTTTCCAGTACCTCAAGTATGGAAGCGTTCTCCCTTGATGCACGTCCCCGGCTGACTTGCAATGACGAAGATATGATTCCCTTCATGCCAATCTACAGTCCTTGACTGATGAAGGCCGTTCGGCTTTTACAAGAGCTCATAATAACATGGCTGATCTGTTTGAGTATTCTCAGCAAGTCTGTTCTGAGGGCGGAAGGGTAAGTCAAACCGACTGGAAATCACAAAACATGTAACGCAGCTGAGAGAACCAATACATTTAGATCGATGCTGTTATTCGGGCCTTAAGTAACCGTGAATCTACTCGTGAAATGTTACCTGAGACTATGGAGTACCTCAGGAAACATATTGACAGATGCAAAGAGCTCGCAACAGACACAGAAGCCAAATTTGACCTCTGGCTCAACATTGCATCAGAACTCAGCCAAGTAGCTACTCAATCTCGAAGTATG
Organism: Aureobasidium sp. EXF-12298; assembly: GCA_024195555.1. Lineage (NCBI taxonomy): Eukaryota > Fungi > Ascomycota > Dothideomycetes > Dothideales > Saccotheciaceae > Aureobasidium > Aureobasidium sp. EXF-12298. The sequence goes on from SWBJ01000552.1 coordinate 3,376, forward strand.
CCAAACATGTGGCCCACTAAGCCCGAATACAGCGATGCTGATCTGGAGCAGGTGATACTCATAACACGTTACTCGATACTGGCGAAGAGCTCGAAATTACGAAAATCGTCGAGACAGCTGCTCAGGACAATAAAACCAGACAAGAAGAGGCGGTAAAGGAAGCCCAACGACAGATGGAGCATGCAGAAAAGCAGCTAGAGACCGCAACTCAACAAATTCCGTCAGGTATGATTTAACAAAAATTGAAATGACTCTATCTGATGAACCTTGCAGGTTGGGACACGATTGGGAAAACTTTCGTTGAGGGGTTGACTCAGAGTTTCTTCTCTCTCGCGGATGTTGTTACAACCAAATATGGAGCCAAGCATGGAGTGAACAACTCGAACCGTGGTCCAGGCGAAAGAGACGCGAACACAGAGACTGTCGACAGAGTGTCTACGACTCAACTGGTAACTCTTGGGGTATGCCTCCAGCTGTTAGCTGGCATGGTAGAAGGACCCGAACACACACCCGATTGGGACCAAATCTTGGATGGCCGCCAAGGAGGGCCAGGAAAAGTAGCATATCTCGAGGGACAACTCAGAAGTGTGAAGAATGCGATTGATGATACTCCAAAGCCCAACATTGGCACCCAAGAGGTGAAAAGGATCGTCGACGAGGCTTTGAAGGTACATATTTGGACAGTCATAAGGAAATTCTCACTAAGTACTCTGGCAGATACTCTACGAACTGAAGGAGGCCGCCAAGAAGCAGAAAGAACTCGGGAACATGTCAGGAAATGCTCCCTGTTCTAACTGGACTGATAGGGTCGCTGAGCTCCAACGCAAAGCCACACAACTGAGTGCACGCGGTGACACTATCGCTGGAATCACTGACTCGGTAGAACAACATAACAATATTTCGTGGCCAAGCAGCAGCTGACTTTGCACTCAGTCCTTGAACTTGCCTAGCAAATCATCGCCGGCGACTGCAGCGGGATCGATAGGTATGAGATTGTTTGTACCGACGACAGCTTTCTAGTCAGCTGATACGTACACAAGCTCAGGCAGAGATGCGTTTTGCCGCGGAACGATATCAGATTGCACAAGAGCAACTCCGAGCCCAAAGAGACCTGTATGATCAAAAGACCTCTGACCTTACTAAGCACCTTGGTAAGATACTCGATATTAAGACAAAGATGCAACGACTCGATACCGAGAGGCTCAGGCTTGTGCGTATTTTGAACCAATGCTCAAGTCTCAATGCTGATACCGCAGTATAGTCGGACATCATAAAGATCCTCCAGACTTCGATGCAGGCGCTTTCTCGTCTCAAGACAGAGATCTCTCGCTTGCTTGCCTTCTTCCGTGATCTATCAAGACTCATCCATGTACGGGCTGGCAGTTACACCGATGAGTTTCTCACATCTCTCGATAATTCGATGAAAAACATGAGGATCGACGGCAAGACCAACAGGCCTGCAGAATTCGTCCTGCCCGAGTTTCGTAGAGAGGTGATGCCTTCACGTCCCGCTTCTAGCACAGTTGTCTAACAGTATGGGAAGGTCGTCCTCAAGAACGCTATTATGATCCGAGCTTGCTTTATGGTTATCCAGGATACTGCCGATGTGTATACAATAATCTCGAAGGCTCACATCCTTCCGGGCCTGGAGCTTGTGGAACAGAGTGGTTGGTCCCACAACGGAGACGGCAGTCCTGAAGTCAGTATGGCGCAGCGGATGCACAAACTAGATGAGTTTGTAGATGACGCTGTCAAAAAGGTTCAACGGATCTCTGACCTTGTATGTCTCCCAAACTCCGCCAAATCAGGCTGTTGTTTACTAATGGCCTCATTTAATTGCAGAGGAAGAAAGCGATACTTGGCAGAATGGACCAGAGGTTGATTTCCTTGCGGAAAACGCTGGAATCACTGCCACCAGTCTCCAATATCGATGTGATCGAAGGTGCGGTTGAAGACGCAAAAAATGCTGCCGTTCGCGAACGCAGCAAAGATGATGCTTTCTTCGACAACATCGTTGAACGGACAGATCGGTTGGTAAGTAGAGACCCCAAGAGTGCACCGATGGTAGAAGCTGACACGATGTAGTCTTCTGGTGACGACGATGACTTTGCCAACCTGAGGTGATCCGAGTCATGTATCATTTTCCTCTTCGTTCTCTCGTTCGCTGGAATCTAATTCCTCAATCTTATGCATTATCTCGCAAATTTATATACCAATGATTCATGTGCATAACCCAAAAGGTGTGCCACTTTATGCTTGGGTCTGAAAATACACACGACGAGAAAGAGGCATTCACGATCGTGCTACATCCTGACAAGCGACAAAAGTGAGAAGCCGACGATTCATTAAGGTACAGTACAAGCCTTTCGAAGTCCACCTTCAATCCGTAGAACAAATCTGTGTGGGACCAATATCCCAGTAGCTTCAGCAATGAGTCTTGAGCACAGCGAGGATAATCACGTTGAGCGGAATTGATACTACAAAGAGCCTAGAGTGAAAGCAGCTCGGCGGCTTGCAATGGAGGTGAAAATTGCAAGCAGAAGAGGGGAACCGAGGGTGGACTCGTAAAGGAAAGACGCTCTTTCCGTACTAAGCTCGACGTGGTCATGTAGCGGTGAGTCAATAGAGTTCAGATGTGCATGGAGTAGGTGCTACCGTAGGCACTTCCAGGGATTGGACATGTGGGCTGCCGAGACCGAGTGGCTTTGAGTTTCTGACAAGATGAAGCTGAGGACCCACCTTACATGCTCCACCACCTGGGCATCTCGCTGAATCATGCTGCATGTTGGCCAATCTAGGCATATGCCTGGTTTCCTTAGGATCTGGAATCAACCTGAACCCCGCTCTTGGAGTATCGGACTGTCCGTTGAGGCTCAGGCCCTACGGAACACCAACCCATCTAGAAGCAATTAACATAAAGCGGCATGTGCGGACTACCCAGAACTATAGCTCCTTCTCAAGCTGTCTCTCTCATCTTCCCAATTATGGAAGCATCCAATCCCTGGGATGATTCCCTCCTGGGAGGCTTACCTCCTCCAGTGCACGCAACAAACGAGCCACGCCAGCCTTTCATCTCGGACGACAAGACACATCTCGAGGCAACTATTGTGCCGGTGGATGGCTGTTCTCCAGAGCAAGAATGGATTGATCCTCTGCTCGATGATTCATACCCTCCTGTGCTCGATACGCACGAGAGACGTCCAGCTCCAGCCTTAGACGATAATACGAAAGGTGTGAATAACATTGCTGCCTCATCGGCCGATGACTGGCTTGATACCGGTAAGACTGCGTTCCGCATATTGGAGTCATGGCTGACTCGAATCGAAGCGGCCGAAATCAGAAAACCAGGCGACCAAACCGACAGTGATACCGACGAAACGGATGACGAAGTTGAAGAGAAGCAGCTTTGTCAAGAGTGCAAGCGTGAGCCGGGAGTCTGGTATTGTGGAAGCTGTACGCAACGATATTGCGATAAATGTTGGAAAAAGAAATCTCCTCATAAGCCGAAGAATCCTGAACACACGAAGCATATGAAGGTCCCCTATGCGAATCAGTAAGTCGGTCTCTAACCTCGTGGTCTGCGAGCTCTAGCTAACTTGTGAAGTTTGCATTTCCAAGACATTCTCAATCCTGGATGGAATGTTGAAACACGTCGAGATGTGCACGACCAAGATAATTGGGCTCTTTGGTTTTCTATCAGCATAGCAAAGTCCTCCAGCGTCGATTTCGAGGACTTTCCACGCTTTCTACGGCTTCTCGAGGAACACACAGAAGCTCATGGTGGTGACACTTATTTCCCAAGGCTGGTTTCTTTTGTCGGAAATACAGGTGCGGGAAAGAGCACATTGATCCGCATGGTGCTTGAAAAGCCGTGGCGGACAAGTGCCATCCGAAGCACCCAAACAACCAGTAACGGTCCTCACGCTCCGATTGTCGGCATGCCTCATGCAACTGTTCCAACCTCTGGAGATGTTCATTTGTACCGAGATCAGTCGGAAGAGCCAGACAACATTGCGAGGCCGCTGTTTTACGCAGACTGTGAAGGCTTTCACGGAGGCGACGTCGCCCCTCCTGGTTCGTATGCGGTTCAGAAAGAGTTGAACCAGACCGGTTCAGCCAGAACAGTATTCAACAGCTGGTTCCAGTACGTCGTTGGACATGTCAGAAAGAGGACTGTAGAATTTACATCTGAACACGATAAGACTCGTGATGCCGCAGTCAGAAAAATATTCCCTCGACTGCTATACAACTTTTCAGATGTTGTGATCTTCGTGGTCTCGGCCAGTGCAGCAAGATCATTGCATGAAGGGTTCGAGAAGATCATCGACTGGGCTAGTGCGTCAAGGGGAACAGCTACAAATCGAGTGTCGCCACCACGCCTGATTGTAGTCATCAACCATGCCGACGAAGGCGCTGAATGGGATCCTGATAAGACCACGGATGAAATATTCGAAGAACAAAAAGGTTTGCTGAAAGGAAACACCAAGATCCGAGAACACAAAGAGTCCTTCGAGAAAAGAGGAATCCCGATTGTCGATCTCAAGGACTTGTTATGCATGAGCTACCGAAGCGTCAAGTTCATTCGAGTTCCACGTGGTCACATCCGTTCGCAGTTGTCCATACAGCTTCAGCTTCTTTCCAACTTGATTGACGAGGGGTCTAAAGAATCGCAAATGGAGAAGGACCAAGCTGGCATGCTTTTACCATCGCGAGACCAAGACAACTTTTACCAGCTTGCGTTCGAGCACTTCATCAAACATCCAGACGAGCCCTTTAACTTTCTGGCTGGACTCCTGAAGCTTCACCCAATGGCGAATTCGCTGAGCAACAACGTGTCCCGTATCCTCGAAGCTACTGACAAATTGATGCCTCCAGCAGTCGACGTCTACCGAGCCTCCTGGTTGTTCAGGCATACCATGCCCGTCATAGCATCGGCAATCGCTCTGGATGTGTATCGCTTCTCTCCTGACTTGCCGAGTAACCTTCGCGAGATCTTTGAGGGTGGCTTGGGACCTTCTGGACAGCCTCAGACGGATAAGGATCAGAAATTCGAGACTTACGAGGCTCAGATCAAGCGTGCGATCGACAAGTTCTGTGAAAATATTGAATGCGGTGCCATAGTTCATGGACAGCGTTGTACGAAAGCGCGTCGTACTCATAAAAATAACCACCACGAAGATGCCGAAGGAGAACATATAGGCTACGGACCTTTCGATGATACATTTGCAAACAAGATAGACGCTACCTGGAAGGATGCTTTGCTTTCCCAGATCGATAAGGTCGATGAGAAAGTCAATAATGAGAGAAGATATTTCATCTCCAAGGGGTACCAGGCTTGGACACCCTTGTACAGCAAGGCATATGCTGCCTGGTCCGTACACTTTGGTAACTTGAAGGAACTGTATGCTAACGCGCCAGGATTGGCTGGGAAGACGTCACCGCACATCTTTGCATGCCTGTTCTGTCTCCGCGAAATGCCATCTAGGTTGCTTCCATGCGGACATGCCATATGTGTTCGTTGTGTCACAGCCATCGCGACAGCATCAAAACAATCTCCTAGCAAAGACCAGAGGACGTTTGATTTAGATGGTTGTCCTTTACACACGGAAGCCGAATACTTCGACCCGAAGCCTGCTTTGTACTTCAAGCCTCGATTTGCAGGATACAGGATTCTCGCTTTAGACGGAGGCGGTGTACGTGGTCTTATTGAGATCGGCATACTCAAAGCGATCGATGCTGAGTTGATGGGTAAGATACCTATACAACACTTCTTTGATCTGGTCGGAGGTACCAGCACCGGAGCTCTCATTGCTATGGGGTTAGTACTCAACAACTGGACTCTTCAGGAGTGCCGCTCAAAATACACTCTGCTGTGTAAGGACGCTTTCACAAAACACGGCAGTGCTTGGTCAGGAAACGCTTACGCCTACTATATGCACGGCTTTTTGTATCAGGACGCGCCATTGGAGAGGATCTTGAAAAACGAGTTCGGTGTTGGAAGAATGCTTACCCATGTTGTGGGTTGAATCACCCTTCCGTCTTCTTTGCTCCTGCTAACTTATGGCTTTTTTCTTTCAGACAACAGAAGCCAAAGGATATGACCCCAAAGTATTTGCTACAGCCACCAAAGATGAGGGTAAAAAGGCTTGTGTCTTCACGAACTATATCAGGGCACACGAGGACGAAGACGAAGACGAATCAGGTCAGACACACTCTCCATCAGTAAAAGCATACATCCATAACCACGACTATGAGATGAAGAACGATGAATCACTCGAGTTCAAAAGGTGGGAAGTGGCCAAAGCGACATGTGCCGCACCAATGTACTTCTCGTCCTTCTCGAAGGACCAATCTCCGAAATATTGGGATGGCGGCTTGAAGAACAACAATCCGTCCTTGCTTGCCCTCCAAGAAGCTCGGAAACTCTGGCCAGAGGGGAGGACAGAGCATCCTGATTTGTTGCTGTCAATTGGAAGCGGATCTCCAGCAAAGGAAAGACGACCCAAACCAGCCTCTGAACTTCCAAAGCCAACGAGATGGCAGAGATTCAAGAGCAAATTCACGCCAGGAGGGTTGACGGGCTTGGAAGTTCTCAAGACCACTCTGCTATACAACATGGATTCGGAACAGCTTTGGCAATCTCACTTCGGGGAGCGTGAGCTTTTGAAAGCAACAAGACAACATTACACACGACTCAATCCTCTATACCACTCACCCAAGGTACCTCCAGAACTCGATGACGTTAAAGCTCTGAGTGGGGATGATCTCGACAAAATGGTCGAGTCGTATGTCGAAAAGCACCCAACAGATATTTGCCGCGTTGCGCATCGGTTGATTGCATCTTCATTATACTTTGAGCCGCAGTCAATGAAAGATTGTGTGTCGGACGCAGACTTCAAAGGTAATCTATACATCCACTTCCTGATGCACGAGCTAACTTCATTGCAGGACACATGGCTTGCCGCTTCTTGAATGGCACCGAAGATCTGAGAAGTTTCTTCGACATCTTGGAAGAAAAATTCGGCTGTTTTGAGTTCAGGCTCAAAGAAACCGACGAGGTCATCGGATACAAACTGGCTGGATCTGACAGCACTCTTTATGAGATTGGACCGCAAGAGCTTGAAATCATGAGGAGTATGTGCTGCTTCAAGCTTGACTCCATCACCTTTAGCATTTCCAAGCAACTGCAAAGTTTCACCATTACCGTTGAATCAAAGCAAAAGCACGCAGATGGCAGCAGCAAGTTTGCGGCCAGCCCCATCGGTGGATGTCCTTTCAAGCTTCGCGAGGCTGCTGGTAAACCCATCGATCGTGCACTGGTTTCCATGATCGGCTGATACATACGGGATGTAGCTTTGGGGCGATATTGGCGTCGGTTGGTTTGGTCTGATTTAGCAATGGGGTATTTAGGAAATTCACTACACTTCATGCCCATTCACCTTCTCACCTTGTCCATATATAGTACGAGCATCACTCTCCTGGTCAGCTTCGTCGTGAAGTTGTTTGTTGATGCAATGCCTTCCCGGCGCGTTCAACTGCTCAAATCTCGACATGCCGATGTACTCATGCTAATGTGGCGAACAAACAGGGAGATGGCTTCAACACATCACATCGCTGCACATAAGTTGAGCTTGGGAAGAAATGTATTTGAAGGGTCAATGCAGAGACAAAAAGATAGATGCATGCCGTAAACTCCTGCTGAAAAAAGATGGGGTATTCTGCGACGAAGAGCGCATAGCAAAGCAAGAGAAAACCATCCCATGTGGTCAATCGATCAACCAAAAACACCAGCTCTTCTCATGACACCTTCAAAGTCTTCTCTGCCAACAACAGGGCCGCCTCCACTGGTGGCTTCTTTTATCATATCTCGTAACATCTTGTCGGGGACATCTTCTCGTAGTTCGCGTGCAACTCGTCTCAGATGCGCCAGCGTAATGAAATCGCCCTCTCCGCGTGTGAACAGAGTGAATGCTGCATCAACCTCTTCATTCTGTTGCTCAGGATCATTGTGTTTTGCGTGTAGCTTCAGTGCAGCCACGGCGACGAAATGTGCGTATGTGACAAAGCCACTCTCTTCCGGGTCTACGGCTTCGAGGATCTCGGACAATTCGGCGGCGGAGGTGGGTGGTGTGTTCAAGGCGATCAGACAGCGTCGCACATCTTCTGTTCGTAGCACTCCTTCCTTCTCGTCTGAGTAGTCGGGGTTGTCTGTCACGGCGAACAAGGCAAAGGCTTCGAGGATCTCGTTTTCTTGGTCGGCGGTGATGTCGTTCTCTTTGGCCAATTTCGAGGCGCGTTTCTTTGGTGCTGTTGCCGCTGCTACTGCGGCTTTGCCGGCTGCTGCTTTGCCACGTTTTGGAGGCTGGAGTGGAGGTTAGAGATTGTCTGCAATGTCAGGTTCTTGGAAACTCACCATGGTTGGAGTGGCCACTTTACGCGGCACAACTTCTAGAAGAAGATCAAAGTGGTCGAGGACGCGATTGATTGATTGATGATGCGGACTTTGCTTTGTTTGTCCAGCATGTGGACTGTGCGCACGCTGTACATCAAAACTTCAGCTTCTCTCAAACTTTTCCCCTCCTTCCACAACAACCACTTCGTTGTAGATAACAGCCAACTCTTTGTGAAAGCGACGCTGCAAGACAAGTCATGTCTTACCAGCTGCTGGCATAGAGTTGGCTGCAGGCCAAGTAGACATTTCTTACCCTTGCTTCACTTCCCCTCCCCCAACACACCAACGCTGTGACAATAGCTAGAGCCCGCTGTCTCCAACGTTACCAGGACAAAGCGAGTGTGGACAATCAGCAATATTAAAACCCCCCCGATGATACTCTTCAATTGATTCGGGGTACTTCGCCCATTCTTCATACACAGTCGTGGCTTGCCTGCGACTGGGTCGAGTGGAGTTGTGAACATCACATCTATAAACCAATTCTTAATCAAAGCAATTACAACCAACTCAATCAATGCTCGTGTCTTTGTTCGATCGTGTTGCATGACAATCGCGACGCTGGCGGTGCATCGCTTCAGTCTGCTGAAGCTTGCTTGTTTGTCTACGGAGCCCAAACAACCCTCGAGTTCGTTCATTACTTGAACATTGTCTTCTAGAATATGAATGGGTCCATGCGATTTCTCGCATACTAACACTGTTGCTTTACTTTGCGATCTCAACACCGTTGGTAGCGCCTGTTTTTCGGGCACAGAATCAGCTTTTGGTCGACATACGCAGTTGCAATGCAAGGAACATGAGCAGTACTTACCAAGAGCCTTCTTGATATCACCGTAGATGGCGAATTGACCAGCAGTCAAACCACCAACCATGAACAATCTTGTAGGCAGACCAGCAAAAGAACCACGGAGACCCAATTCACCAGCAATCTTGACCAGGCGCGAAACAGTGCTCTCACCAGGCATACCCTTGGTCTTGTTGATCTTCGAGAGCATAGTATCAGCGGGTTGAGAGACGATGGCAGCAGCGAAACCAGCGAGGAGACCAGAGCCAAGGTTCACGCCTGTGACAGTGCCGGGGGTCAAGGTGGACTTGTCGCCCATTGTCGCGAAGATGGCTTCAGAGAACTTTTCGAAAGCAAGGAACTTGGTGACGGTGTAGGGGACCCTTTTCTTTGGTTAGTCTTGTGTTTACTCTGATACCGAGTCGGCTCAGGAGTTGTCTTACTGCTTGAACAAGATGGGACCGAAACCTGAGTAGAAAGAACCAACACCTTCGGTTCTCAGGATTCTACTGAATCCACCGACCAAACCATTGGCAAACCCAGGAGTGCTGACAAGACGAATACGGGTAGCCTCAAGAGGACACAGAGCGACGGAAGCAAAGAACTCAGCGCTGGCCGCAGAGACAGCGTAGACCAATCCACGGTTTGCTCTTGCAGTCTCGAGACCGAGGTAGTCGATCGACTGCTTCTTGAAGAACTCGTAACCTCCAAACTTGAAAGCACCCTGTACGAAGTAACCAGCAAAGGTAGGACCGACACCAGTCAATAGAGCTCCGGCACCTTCATTGGCAATGACTTGACGGAAGGTAGCAATAGTGCCGCGGTTGTAAGTCGCGGGATCAAGCTGAATCTTAGTCTTGACGCTGCGATGGATAAGTTTTGAACATATAGGTAATCAACACCGACGTCGCGCTTACACATCAACAGGAGTAAAGCCACCATGTGTGATGGAGCAACCCAGGGCGCCAGCAAGAGCGAAGCGAGCGTAAAGATCAATACCCTCGGGCTGCTTTTTCGTCAAGGCCTGGGCCACTGATTGAGGAGGGGTAGTCATCGCGAATGCAAAAGTCTGAAAGCTGACGAGATGATTTACGCGATAGAGTCACCGTGTCTATTTAACAGCAAGGAGGTCATGATCCTTCTCGGGGATAACCGGTATTAATCGAATCAGAGCGATGCAGCAAAGCAAGTTTTGGCTGAAGCCCCTTCGCGATTGGCGATGCACGTGGTTGTGTCCGAATCTCCGAATCTGCGGTCAGCAAATTATCCTTTGCTTCTGGAAGCAAGTTCATCTGTAGAAATGAGATGCTTCTCTGCTTACACATAAGCTGATCAGAGAACGACTGTTTTCACCGCTTACGCTCATCGTGCACTGAGAAGGTATGACTTGGTGCTTCCAATGTCAGACAGAAAGAGGCTCGGTATGCCGGTTTCACGCGAGATCAACCGAAAGGATCTGTCTTGACGTTGCAGCTCATCGGCAGGAAGGCTGCAGCAAGTGTATGCACCCTGACAATCTCTCGAAGAGCGCTTCCCGCATTCGCTTTCATCATCTGCTTCCAAGTTCTGGAGAGGTGATCTCAATCGAAGTGCGATGTCACCGCGCTCTCGTCGCTCGTCGAGGTCCGGCTTCCGAGCAGAAGATTTGGTCAGCAACTGGGGCTTGGCAAAGTCGCGCCTGTTTGACGGGTTCGGCCACTCCGATCCGTTGACTTGTTCAAGGATGCAGTAATTCGGCAAGGTGTTTTGACACAACCAACCTTCCGCTGTGACACTATCATGCAACACGCTCATCTATTGTATGCAGTATACCGCATGCAAAAAAGGGGACTAAGTTCTGTTGGCCTCTTTCCATAGTCAAATAGTCTGCTGCAGTGTAGAGTACACCGAGTACAAGGCAAATTAGATGTTCAAGGCCAGCTGCTACTCTATATTGCTTGTGAGGTTTCTCTTCCCTCGAGCCTCGATCAATCTCGACACGATATCACCATCTTCACATGAATGTCGCCGACAACAACTGCACATACGATATTACAGCTGACAATTCATCTCTCGGGCTTCATCACAAACCCTATCCCCGCCAAACCCGTTGTCGAACCGGGATATTGAACAAAGTGAAGGAGAGATAACTCTGCAATCGCCCCATCTATTCACTTATTCCACCATCACCATCACCATCTTACACACTCATTGCACACTCTTTTCTTTGTTCATCTCCCCGCACGTGGTATCTTTCTTTCATCCACTTGCGAAACACTTCTCCGCACACCGCCTCCATCAAAATCCTTGAAACAACACAAACGATGCCATCACTGGTTTCAGAATATGCAGCCGGCACGCTGTTTGGTGCCGCGCTGTTCGCGGCTGGAGTCTTTGCGCCTAGTACGATTGTCGCGCAGATGAAACTCGAGGACTTCACTATGGTCAAGGCAATGCTCGGTGCAAGTGCTACAAGCGCGTAAGTTATATTCAACCTTATTTATGCCTTCCACAAAATTACAGACTGGGAGCCCTTTAACGCCTAGAAATTGAAAGACATGTTGAAGCAGCCTCCACGATACCCTTTACTCTTCCAAAACAGTACACTAACATTAGCAATAGGCTTGTCGTGCATCTGGCCGATTCAACAGGACTCGCGGCAATGAAACCCCGTACTCCTCAATCCATCGGCTTCTTCCCATACGACGGCAACATTATCGGCGGCTCCATGATTGGCATAGGCATGGCCTTGACCGGTGCTTGTCCAGGCACCGTGTTCGTTCAAGCAGGCGCAGGTCTTCCAAGCGGCATCTTTGTTCTCGGTGGTGGAATCCTCGGCGGTCTGCTCTTCGTCTCAACTCAACCCAGCATCGCAAGACTTCGTGAAGGCAGAGGAAGAAGCAAGGTAAACTCTGAGTTGACCATTCCCAAAAGTTTCGGAGTCAGTCCTTGGGTCGTTCTTGCCATGTGGGAGGTTATGTGCTTCGGCATGCTGCAGCTGCTTTCTGGTATCGAGGGCCCGACATCCGGAACACAAAGTCTGGTGTCACCTGTCCTTGGAGGCCTTCTCATTGGTACTGCACAAGCTTGTGCTATTGCACTTACTCGCCATACCGTCGGTACATCTGGTGCCTTCGAGGACGTCGGTCGTTGGCTTCGCAATGTGATCTCTGGCGATGCGTCCAAGGGCCCCATCACTGCGTCCGTCATGTTCGACGCTGGCATCGTGTCTGCAAGCGCCTTGTTGGCTCGCTTCTTGCTGCCCGCTGCTGCTGCACAAGCATCATCACACCTGGTCTCTCCATCTACCGCAGTTCTAGGCGGCGCGGTGATGGCTTTCGGATCTAGACTGGCAGGAGGGTGTACCTCAGGTCATGGCATAAGTGGCATGGCGACATTCTCATGGGCCAGTATGGTCTCGGTCGGTAGCATGTTCGCCGCTGGTGTCCTGACTGCCGCATTGAGATGATTCGTGGGTTTTCTTTTTTCATGCTGGCTTTTGGTGGCGGTTTTGGTTTTATACAGTGATACCCAGATTTTCTTTACAGCTTTCTATCCATTCAAACTTTGCTGATCGATACAACAAAATGGACAAAAGCATCCGCAGTGTAGAACAGACATCGAAAAGTTGTACATCCAGCCTCAGAGTTGAAGAGAAAGTATATCTCAAAAGATTGTGCAGAAGAAACGAAGATAAGAAACGGCGCTGATAGCTCTTGTAGTCGTGATGGTGATAGTATGGACAATCATGAGACGGAGCAATCGGTAAAAAGGCCTGGAGGTTTCGGAGGATACATCTTGCCGTCAACTTCCAGCGGTGGGCCACAAGTACATCGTTGCTCTCTAGGGACTTTGTCCATGACAGATGGAATATGTTTCCCACATCCCCACCAAGACACCTTCTCTGCAGAGACAAGGTCAGCAATATGCTTCAAAGACGTCATGGATAGACCCGACTTACTGCACTTGGGGCAATCTGCACGCATGCACATGCTGGGATATGACAGTAAACGGTTCGAAACTGGTAAAGGGAAAGAAAACGGATGACAGAAATGAGTGACAGGTGTGGGAGGACGGTGGCTTAAAGCAGGGATCTCTTGGATAATCCGACAACATGTCTTGTTAAGGGGTATGTGCATTGCATGTTGATTGATAACCAAACGGTTTTTGGTCGCATTGCCTCTCTCTGCCCAGAGTGGTGAATAGAGGACTGGGTCCTTGGTCGCCGTCCAATACTTCGTTAGTTGCATTGGTCGCCTAAACCTTCCGCTCTCCAGTTTGCGAAAGTATGTCACTCGTAGGGCTATCAGATCACACAGTTCCTTTGGTAGACGGGAAGCATCCACTCCCAGTCATGGTACAACTGGTTCTCTGTGACTTTGCCTACCATCCAGAAAGGACTGTGTATCTCGACACTTCCAATTGTGCCAGTATGTGTCGTGTGAGTGGGGCGAGAGATTCCCTAGTACCTGGTGGATAGTGCGCATAGAAGGATCTGTGCATGAAATTATGCATGAAGCTAGACCGAGCCAGGATAGATTGGTTCGACGTGCATGAGACCGTGGAACTCTTGATTTTCGACCATATTCAACAGAGAAAGCCACGAAGTGTTATCAGAGTTGTTCTGTACACTGATTCCACTGTCGTGTGCTGTACTGTGTTGATCATTACCAACGCCGGCACGAGTGCTTGTACGCAGCACTTCTGATGCTACCTTCTTGACTTGTATCAGTACATATCCGGAGATAGCCCAATTTCGACTCAGCGATTTGAGTAGTCCGATGATCAGAGTGACTCTGTCGCGATGCTGCTCCGTGCCTGCATTGGCACTGCAAGCGGATAATTGCACGATCGCGCCTAGGACAAGCCCGCAAACGAAGAAAGGGGTATGCTTCTGTACTGGAACACGGACGGCGGCTAAGTTGGAGAGCTCCTTTGATGCATTGGTTGCCTTAACGGAGTGGGAATGCTGTGTGGACGCGGGTGCCATGTGTCTACCCCTCTCCGCACATACGATATTTGCGGTGACTGGCAGTGTGTTGAGTAAGTCGCTTCTGGGAAGATGCAAATAGATTGTAGCGCAGTGAATGATCATGTGTCCCTGGAAAAGCATTTCGTCGACCATGTTGTAAACGTTGACGACGTCTACTTTATCCTGTGGCAAGCCATGCATCCAGCCAGCTAACGCATTGTCGACCACTTGGACCTGGTCTTCGTCCTGGCTGTCTGCAACTGACAATACTCTGGCAAGTATCCGAGCAGCTTCGATACGGTAAGCAAAAGATGAGAATTGTATATCCTCATCTGCAAACAACCGCATGTCAAACTGCTCAAGAGAAGATGGTTGTGGTAGGTGACCAGCACTCGCATATATCGTCTCTTCACAAGGAAGCAGGACTTCTGAACGAACAGTGTTGCTTTTGAAAGAGGGAAGCTTATGAAGAGCAGCCAGGTAACCGTCCATCACGTAAAGCTCCCACCACGTCCTTCGGAGACTCTCCTCCAGCATGGGGTTGCCGTTACCATGTGCTGGTGCAAAGTCCCTGAGATTCATCCGAAGTTCAATGGCAAGGTTGACGGCTGCCTGCATCATCCCTGCGGCGTCCATCGCTTCGCCTCGTGCATGTAGAGCAATCGCGAATAACAGCCGTGCTTGTACCATGAACGAGGTTTTCTCGACCACGCTTCCAGGTCCGGTGAGATCTATGCTCATACGGAGGGTATCACTCGAGACTGACGACGAGTAATGGCTTCCGATAAATCGGACCACTTGTCGCAAATACTCCGGGTAAGGATGAGTATGGTAGAAGCATATCGGAACCAAGATTGGATGGGCGGCAAAAAAGTTGGAATAGAACAGATTGACCAGCTCGTCGTCATCTACAAGCTCACTGACCAAAGAATGCCGATTTGATGACTGTAGGCTGTGGTCTGGTGACACTGCAGGTGTCGTACCGTACGTGTGGAAGCCACCCGACGAGCCATCATGAACGCTCGAGCCCGTGAGGCTTGGAATAGTGGGCGAGGTCCAAACAGGATCTTGGCCGGTTGACGTGCTTGCGTTTATGCTCTGATTGAGATACGCAGGATTATACTCGGTCGTCGATGGCTGGCCGTCATCGGATTCGCGCGCTCGTTTCGTCCCTCGATACCCTCGCCTCGACGGGGTGTAATTGCATGGAGTCAGACCTGAGGTAACACAGCGCGTGCAGAATGGCTTTGCAGCGTCACATTTTAGATGCTTCTGTCTGCAGGCATCACATGCTAGAGGGGAAGGCCGAGCTGTCAAAGTGTCGTCGGATCCTGCCATATTTGGCGAACTTGGCTCGTGTCAATGAACGTTTGTTCCTGAATCGTTGTCGCACAGGCACAGGATGTAAGTGACCGCAAGGGGTTCGTAGAAGATACGGTCGGGGCCTCAGGACGGCGATTGGTCTTATTAGGACGGCGATGTTCCGGTAATTAATCAATATAAGCTGCACGGCATGGCTCTCCTGCCTTCCCGTGTACAGAAGTACGTAGCTATAATAATGCACAATATCTTCGAGAAACAGGGTACAACCTATTGATATGCGATACACTTTAGACTCTCTTGACACATCTCTGGTCTGTTGTGCCTTTTGATAGCGAGGAAGTTGCTACAGACCGAGAAGAAGAGCGCGGGGGTTGGGGAATGGCAACGCTGGTTGAACACTTCCCGCAGTACTTCCCGAATGTACCTGCGGGAATCACATACGTGAGATCTGCTATTCATATCAGTAAGATAATCCTACGCTCCTAGGTAGACAAGTGCCGATAATTGGGTTTCTTTTCTGTCACCAATTAACCGGCTAGAATACAGTCTACGGGTAAGACGCAAAGGCGCTCTCGAGATGTCGAGCATTGTCAAGTACAAGTCTGAAGACGAGGAAGAAGAAAGAAAGAAACGTCCTCGTTTGGATATCTTATGGAAAAGGTTCAGAGCTCAAATGTCTATCAGGCAGCCAATTTCCCTGGTGTGCTTTATATACAGACCGGCTGCGTCGTCGGATAGAAGCGACTCGCCATCTGGAGATATTCCCGAGAAGATGCTGTGGTGTGCATGTGCACCAAAGCTGTATTCGGTGTGCGGAAGGAGGATTGGTAAAGGAATTCGGATTGCGTGTGGTGGGGGGTATGTGCGTCTACTCGTCCTCGGGGTCGGCGAGGATGCCCTCGGCCTCGAGTCTTCTCCTGGCCTCCTCAAGAGCCCATGTTTGAATGCTGTTCCGTCCAAGTCAGCTTCATCGCTGTGTTTCAGGCAAAGGCGGGACAAACCTGGTGTCGGGCTTGTATGCGTAGCCGATGACGCCGAAGGCCAGACTGCCAAAGAAGCCCCAGTAGAAGACGTTCTCCCAGCCCTCCTCCTTGTACTTCTCGCCAGGCTTGACGCCGAAGAGGACACCGCCCGGGGGGTCGTAGTGGTCGTCGTGTGAGGCGCCGCCGCGCAGTTGTTGTGTGGTGGAAAGAGCTCGGCGCGCGACGATGGATCGAGGGGTTGAGACGAGGGCCGACTGGGCGGCGCGGCTCGAAAAGGCGGTTGGTCGTATCAGAGGCATGGCGACAGGTTGTGTGTGTTCTTAGAGGTTGCTCAATGGCTAGAGTCGCTGTATGACCGACTTCAAGACTGCCATCGACGTCCGCAACGCCAAGCCCCGAAGATGGCGCTCGGATCAGCTTGTCTTGTCTGCCAGGGTTACTCTTTCCTTTTGCACAATCTCTACGCTTTGTGAATTGCACTTCACTCTTTCTTTTCGATCGTTTTCTCTTTCTTCTCGATCATCTGATTTCTCGCTTTGCTGTTCGTTCAATACATGCAATCTATTTACACTTTCTAAATCTTTACACTTCCGAGGTTCCCAACACACCCTCGTAGGGTCTGAGTGTGATAGTGCCGCTCGTAGGCTTATCCGGCTGGCCTGCAGTATAGTTTCCAGCAACCCATTTGTTCACCTTGGCTCCCTCAGGAATCTGCCACTTGACTTCGTCCTTGGTGAAGTTCAAGGCAAGAACGAATGCCTCCTTCTCACTTGCCCGCTTGTACGCAAACACCTTCTTGTCATTCTCATCGAGAACCTGGAAGTCTCCATAAACGAACACCTCCTTGTGTTCTTTTCTGTTGGCAAGACCTCTCTGCCAGAATTGCAGGACAGACAGCTTTTCGGGATCGTCTTGCTTGCGCTGAGCTTCTGCGTTGATTTCCTTGTAATCGTCATTGACACGCATCCAAGGTGTGACATCTTCCTTGCAGAATCCGGCATTGGGCTCTGCAGACCATTGGACTGGAGTGCGCGAGTGGTCGCGAGCTTTTCTCTGCAGCAAATGGCGAGCGAAATCCAACTTCTCCTTGTTGCCTGGGTACATGTTGTTCATCTTCTTCCAATAATTGATGGACTCCACGTCTTTGTACTCCTCGGGATCCCATTCTGCTGGTACGTTGCGCATACCAAGCTCCTGACCCTGGTAGACGTATAGCGTACCACCAAGTGTGGTCATCATCAAACAAAGGAGTTTCGCAGCCAGCTCGTTATCTTGAAGAGATGAGGCAGAGGAAGGAAGGTACCTACTGGTACTACGAGGATTGTCATGATTCTCCACGAACAGACTGTTCCATCCATCCTTGTCAATCATTAGGCGCTGCCAGTGGGAGAAAATCTTGCGAATCTCGTCGGCCTCCCAATCACGCAGCGTCATTCTGTACTTGCCAGGTTCGTTATCGATGTCAACCTGCTCAAAGATGAAGATCATGTTCAACTCCTTCTCATCCTCGCGGACGATCTTGAGGATCTCATTTTCATCTCTGACGAACGGCATCTCGCCGACTGTGATTGTGTCGTACTTGTCGAGAACTTCTGCTCTCATGTTCTTCAGCCACTCGTGCAGACGAGGTCCGTTGCAGTAGTACTTGAAGCCTGGCTGATACTTGTGATCAGGAGAAACGACATCTGCATCCGGGAAGGTCTGAACCTTGGAGATGTGGTTAATGACATCCATACGGAAACCCGAGCAACCACGGTCCAACCAGAATCGCAACACGTCGTGAACTGCCTCACGAACAGCGGGGTTCTCCCAGTTCAGGTCGGGCTGTTCGGCGGTGAAAAGTGACAGATAGTACTCGTCGGTCTTCTCGTCATACGTCCAGGCACTGTTTTCTTCTCCAAGAATCATAGACCAGTTGTTGGGAGGCTGACGGTTGCCATCCTTGTCGTACTTGGCAGGCTTCCAGATATACCAGTCGCGCTTGCTGTTCTGCTTCGAAGAGCGAGACTCGAGGAACCAGGCATGCTGATCAGAAGTGTGGTTGACAACCAAATCCATCATCAATCTCATGTCTCTCTTCTTGAGCTCGCTGATGAGGTGATCAACATCCTCGAGACTACCATACACCGGGTCAATGTCCTTGTAGTCGGCCTAACAATCGTCAGTCTCTCATCGATTATGACATTCGATCTCCCCATGCGTAAAGGTATGTAGCGCGGATGGCCATCACAACGCACGATCCTCTTCGTGGATAGCAAGCATCCATTGAGAGCCGTGACAACATCGGCTCTCAGCGGTCTTGTCTGCCATCTGGAAAGAACTGTGCATTGTGATGGCTTCGATCCCACCTGTGTACATGGGGAGGAACGATCCACATACAATATCATATCCCATATCAGCCTGAGGACTTTTGTAGACTGCCATAACAAATTAACACATACACAATTTGTCTTGAGAAACGACCACTTACTCGGCGAAAGCCATAGCACATCAACACCAAGATGCTTCAGGTAATCAAGCTTCGACGTAATACCAGGAATATCTCCCCAGCCAGGCTTAGTTCCAGCACCAGAGTCCAAGAATGAAGCAGGATACACCTGTTTCCATGCATCAGTTTACTTTCCCTCATCAATCTTGCCAGTTGTCTCGGCACAAAAAACATACCTGATACACAATCGCCTCCTTCCACCAACGCTGTTTGCTAAAAGTGCTGCTAACCTCGGACATGATTTCCAAACTTTTCAATGTTACACTTGAGGACAGAAAGCAAGACAAGCAAAGATTGAATGAGAAGAATGGGCAAATATAATGTTGAATGCCACCACTTTGTTTGCTGCTGCTCCTCCTCGTTCTCACCCCCCACACACATCATCGCCCCCACTGTTCTCCAAAGTCCACTTCGTCATTGGGCGTGTGGACAAGTTTGCGAATTGCGAGAATCTCCCCGAGAAACTCTATCATATCGCTTAAACTTCTCAAATTTTGTTCGCATGTGTTGAGGTATAGATACTGCCATTGTAATTGACTAGATTGTATGTGTCACATCAAGGCTGCTGTTCCTCTAGATAATCGTTACGTGGTTACATCGCGGACTCGGACTCCGAAGACAGGGTCATACCTGAAGCAAACCCCAAAATCTAGGACGACAACATTATTCTACCAGGGAGTGCGAAATTCACGGTAGTGTCTATCTGAGTTGGCTTGAGTAATGCATTGAATCGGTTGATCTGCTAGTTGTACACATTATGTGAGTTATCATCACGCTATGATTGAAACAATGTTTTTCACAAGTTCAATTTGGAGCTTGCATGAAAGTCACCACATCGCAGTGCATTGCTCTGAGTCCTTACCTTGCTGTAAACAATAGAAGCGTTTTTTGGTATCTACAAAACGCGTCGCAAAACTGCATTACTCTGCATACAATAATCAGAGAAGCAAGATGAAATAAGACACATTGTTCATTGACGACTATAAAGAATATCCATATCCATAATACGCCATCTGTTTGCAGTAAAACCCCTCCCACCGTTTTGCAAGCCCTCTTTTTCGCCGATCGCCAGGAACCAAAGCAACAAAATAAAGAGATAGACCCCCCAACGAAGAGACCCATCAAATTCATATCCGCATTGAAGATGTGACTTCCGTGACAAAAATGTTTGGACTGCCTGCGTTGCCGCACTCTGTGCAGTTTGGTCATGTCCGCCCAGCCACTCCATCATGCTGGTCCGTCACCGGTGACAAACGGCCGCGTTGGACGGAGCGAACAAGCCATAGGGACGACCATATCGCACATAGCCAGACGTGTGACGACCGGAGAGCAACAATCGAGCGAGTGGATAATCTCGTGCACAATGATGGATAGAAAAGAGAATATTGATGGTCACAGAGAGTAAAAAGTCGTTTCATTAAGGGGGTATCCGGGTGAAAGAAGCTGAAAAGACCAAGACGCCTGGCGCCCGAATCGAATGCAGCGCGTGTCATGAAAACTTTTTGAGAAAAGAAAGGCGGGTTCGTGTAGGCAAAATTAATCGCTTAAGCCTTCTCCTCAGTGGCGGCCTCGGCAGCAGGAGCGACGTTCTCGGAGCCGTTGGGAGCGGGAGCAGCGTCCTCACCACCCTGCGACTTGAGGTAGTCGTTGTAGACACGCATGGCCTCGTCAACCTTGTTGCGGAGAGCGGCGTCGTCGGTGGTCAGGTCAAGGAGCTCAGCGTTGTCCATCTCGAGGAGCATACCGGTGATCTTGCCGGCAAGCTCGGGCTGCTGCTCGTGG
>SWBJ01000553.1:0-23766 GCA_024195555.1 Aureobasidium sp. EXF-12298
ACGTGGTCACCCACCGTAGTACTAATCTGCCGTTCAACTGCTTATGTATGGCAGAGCGGACGGGATGCCCAGTTTTCAGCTGACTGTGGCCGTATGTACCAGTTCTGCTGTCTGATATCAATATATACCTTGTTACACGCAGGTCCACTAACACCACGAGCAGAGGTATCGCAAAAGCTCTACAATCGTCGACTCACGACATGAATCAGTGTGGAGTAGAAGCAAAAGCAATGTCGCAGCCGTGAATCGAACACGGGGCTCGTGCATGGCAAGCACGAATTTTACCACTAAACCACTGCGACTGATTATGGCTCTTAAATCAATCTTTGTGTCTATGTTTTACATAATCTCGTCGTGCTATCCTTGAACTGATGCCCCAGCTTGACTCCTTCCTCTTGTTGTCTTACGTATGTTCGCGACTGGATCATTTGCTTTTTCGTCACGAAGGATTGGGAAAGCACATATCTTAATGGAGTCCCTTCATCTCCCAAACCTTGAGGAACGGACACTAGCCAGGTTCGATGAACTTGCAAAAAAGGAAAAGATATTCTACGAGGAAGCCATCTCCGAACTGATCACAGTCAACGGATTTCATGTGAGCACATTTTTGTTTTTTTCCAGTATCGCTCCAAAGCAGATCTTGTCTCAATTAACGCATCCCTCGTGTGACTTCTCAAGCCCCTACACACAACGGAAAAAATGACAGGTGCCGAACAATTTGCTGATCACCCCTCTTCCAGTTCCAATTCATCGTCGCCGGTATACTTAAAAGGAAACCAATCCTTCCTGCCAATGCTCCTAGCAGATCAAAAGCTGGCGGTCCGTTTGTCAATCCAGATCCTGAGGAAGTTGTGACGGACCTGGGTTCCACTCATCGTCTGCTAGTGAACAAGTATGGCATCTTTCGACCAATGACTGTCATACCGACTAGACACTATGCCCTCCAGACCGATGATCTTGATCTTTCGGATGTCAATGCAGCATGGTCTGTCTTGAAAGCATTCCAGACCCCGTCTTTGATCATCTACAATTGCGGTATCAACGCCGGATCGTCTCAAGGTCACAAGCATACTCAGGTCTTTCCCTTGCCCATCCATCCATTATGGCCTTTGAGGGCTACTTCCCGTGAAGGTAAACAGTCGTTGCCCTTTTTCCTATATTAGTTAGCTGATGAAATCAGCCATCTCTACCGATATTAAGCATGTGCCTTTCAAGCACTATGTTCTTCGTCTACCAGCGCATGCCGATGCAAACACTGTATACGAGGCATACCTTCGCCTCCTCGAACCATCTCATGAAGTGCTAGCGAGGTCAGGCGAAGGCAGTAGAGACTACAATGTAGCCATGACTGCAGACTGGATTGCCGTTATACCTCGTCGAACCAGCAACGGACCTTACGGAGCAAATGCTGCCGGTATGCTGGGCATTGTGTATCTACCTGACAGAGAAGAAAGAGATAAATGGTCTCAGCTCGGCTACACGAAGCAACTTGTAGCCTTTGGTATACCGATTGATGCGTGATGATACCATATCTCTGCATCGCAAGATTTCTTCGACAATGTGTATACTTCTGATCACTACGATGCCTGAAATCCAGTCTTGACATTGTATTCTATTCTATCGTCCTTACCTTCTTGGTTCAGACGGGATCAGAAATCTCCTTCCGAAAACATATCCCAAGCATCGAGAGACTCCTCAACACACCTCTCCTCTGCTTTTCCATCGTTAACTTTCATCTCTTGAATCTGAACAAACCACATCCCCCCGTCACACATGTATAAAAAATGACCCCGACCGTGTTATAGTTGACCCTCGAAGGTTGCCCACACAGACAAACAGGATTTGCACTATCATATCCCAGCAAATCCGCATAGCAAGAAAAATTCTCTCTATGCTTGACCACACAGCGATAAAAAGGCCTCCCATCATCGTTCAAGCGCAAAACTGTTTTGTCGCCGCATTTTCTGCATTTTGGCCGCTCAAAGTCGCGATCGCGATTGATGTTGTGGTTGAATAGAAATGCCCACAGATGTAGTTGAGTCTGCCCAGAAAGGACACAGGACGTGGTGGGATTTGCAGCCGCGGGAGAGCTTTCCAAGATCGAGTTACTGGTGTCTTCACGATGGGTTGATTCGATAGATGAGGCGCTGCTGGTCTCAGGAGATATGTCGCTTGTGGGAGTGGGCGGGATGCCGATGTAGTTGACTTTAAAATCTTGCATTGAGAGAAAAGAGAGATATTTAACTTGTAGAAACAGTCAAGACATTGATTGCTATGGTCTTCCATGCCTCTTGTATCTGTGCAATGTTGCATTGTTGAGCATACCATACTAGAGACGTTTGAGGGGATCGCAGATCCATACTTCGGATCCACAAAGGAGGCGTAGTGCTGGCGACGTACTGCGTCTAGAGTGTGAATCGATGTTCCACTCATGGTTGATATATTAACACGATTCAATTCAATCCGATCTTGAGTTGTTGATGAGGAAGTCTATCACTATGGGAAGAGCGAGTTTTGACATCATCCTACGCGAACAGACTTTGCTGGCGATAGCACATAACGTTAAATGTCACAACGAAGCCAACGTTTTGTATCTGGGGACTTTGTCTGTCTTGGGGGATCAATTCGAGACTCTGTTGACTATGGAGAAGCTTTTGCCCTTGAGCTGCACTCGGAAAATGGCGTGCTCATAACTCGACGAGGCCCCAGCTCTTCGACATGGCGACTGGGGCTGCTACGAGTCAACTGTTTTGATGGAATATGTTGAGACCGCCCCAATCCTTCGCAAACCGACGTGCACTGATCAGAATGTTCTTAGCTCGAAGATCTACAGAAGGGTGAGGCACTGTTGCCCAGCGATCCAAAGTTGAGAGCACATTCTCGTTTATGGTCTGATCATGTAAGATTGGTAACCGCATGCCGATAGTCGATGGTCCGAGTTCATTGAGTGGCACAGGTCAACCGTCACATCGTCCCCGGCTTCTATCGGTACTTGCAAGCCCAGGAAGAAAAGTCCCAGATCGAGCATGGAGAAGAGCTCAAGGAGCAGATCTCGAAGC
The DNA here is from genome assembly GCA_024195555.1 of Aureobasidium sp. EXF-12298. Taxonomy (NCBI): domain Eukaryota; kingdom Fungi; phylum Ascomycota; class Dothideomycetes; order Dothideales; family Saccotheciaceae; genus Aureobasidium; species Aureobasidium sp. EXF-12298. The sequence goes on from SWBJ01000553.1 coordinate 3,060, forward strand.
TTGTTGATGCAGCCGACAAGTCTGGTCCTTTCTTCTTGGGGGACAAGATGACCTTTGTCGATGTCCAGGTAGAAACCCCTACCCACTCAACTATCCAGTCTAGAAGCTGATCCTTCTCAGATGGCTCCATGGGTAATCCGTCTTCGTAAAGTCCTCCAGCCGTACAGGGGCTGGCCTGAGCCTGAAAAAGGCACTAGATGGGCAGCCTGGGTAAACGCTATCGAAGAGAACCATGCTGTGAGAGCAACAACAAGCACAGACGACCTGTATGAAGCGTCGTACGAGAGATATGCGGCAAGTATTCCTATCCAGACCGGCTCGGAAGCCGTTCCTGTGAAGCCATAGTTGTTAACTTTGAGTTAAGGAAAATCGTCCAAACACGTCTCAAGTACAACAAGCCATCAACTCCGGCCGCGGACTTCCCTAAGGCTCTGTAACTAGCAGATATCTTGCGTGCTCTCCGTCGGACATGGCCGAAGGGGCTTTTGACCGTTGTGACGGCACCTGACTCGACGCAACGGAAGCGGAAGGGTCTCTGGATCGACGTGCTTGAGGTTCATTTAGACGCTTCGCGACGAGATGCCTGATATCAACACTGTATAGGACAGGATTTAGCTTTCTCCGTCTGTTACAGAGCCATTAATTTACACTCTGTAGAGTTCAGGATGATTGAGCAATTGGAGATTGTCGATAAGGTTGTAAAGGCCCGAGAGATGCATGACAATTAACCACAGGCTTAGAGCCTCAAACTCTATGCTGGACCGAAACCGAAAGTGAATTTACTGGCATGTACTGTGGGGAAGAGTTCTTGTCCTTGTGTATGCCATAGTACGCGTACACCTCGATGGTGGTAAAGACCCCAGCTGTGTTTGAGAACCTGCAATCAGGACAAGATTGAAAAGACTTGCTGATACAAGCTAGCACGACAGAAGACGAACCTCAACGCGAAGCCGGGCAAAGAGTCGATCGTGTTCACGAGCAGTGCCTGTTGACCCTGAGGCGCAACTCACCCGCTGTTCTTCCGTCAAAACTGTACGGGGAACGACGGCGATTAATGACATTGAAGCATAGAGTTCAGTCCCATTCGCTAGAGGGACACCAGCCTAGTGGAGACAGTAGTGCGGAGAGAAACAGTATTATACCCTCCGAGGGCCGGCTAGAGTCTCATGATTGAACATCCAGGTCTAGGGGCCAGATAGCAGGGCAAATGGCGAAGTGAACATTAACTCTAAAGTTACAAGATAGAGTCACACATACGTAGACCCGTATCTTTCAGATTGCCCCAGAGCGCTCTCCCCAAAGAGGCGCATGCAATTCAGATGAGGTTGTGGATCCTATGTAGCAGAAGGATTTCAGCGGAGACGGAGACGATTTCGTGATAATTCCAGATTTGGCGCTGGGCGAATTGATACAATTAGTGCGAACAGTGAAATGTCATCAAACAGAGACTACACTATGGATTTGCGTGGCCGCTAAGAAGGTGGGCGGTGCGGCGATCCGCGAAGGATCAAGCCATCAAACACAGAATACCAGGATCCGTTTCCGAGTATTTGGACGATGCTTTATGCCAGGATATTGGTCGCAGCGCTGGCTATCTTCGAATATCGAGTCATCACAGAATGACGTGTTCCTGGAGGTGAAGTCCCAAACTTGTGGTCCTGACTGAGCCGGGTAAACGTGTTCATGGACCATCAGGTGACTGACTCCGAGGAGTAGCACAGGTACTGCAAGTGGCTCCAAACAAACATGAGCCAGCCCCACACCGGATTTTCGCTGGTGAATGGCTCATGTACCTTTGGACCCCCTTGCTGTACGAGTATTCTTTCTCCCCTTGGCTTGAACCCAGGGTCCTAGTGGGGCACCGGAGTCAGGACGAGCGCGGCTCAGTCGAGGCTCGGAGCAGTATCCGCGCTGTACAACACGCTCTCACGTCGTCGACACGCAACTTCAATGCTGGTTGCTGATCTTGAGAGGAGAAGAAGCCCCTTGCCCCAGGGTGCCCTGCAGCAAACTCAACATGCACTAAAGACTCGAGCGTGACGCGCTGCATACAGTAAACGGACCCACGTCCGACCGACCGAGAGCGGGTCGCTAGAATTCAGCTGATGTCGGGCTCTGCAGGGATATCCAAGTACCGAAAAGGTACATCGTGGTTGTACGACCATGGTATTGTAGTTGGCGTCCAATCAGTAAATTAAGGTCGACTAAAGAACCCTGGCATTGATGAAGGTTCTTGATACAATACGTCCCTCCCATGGATATCATTGTTTATGCTTCTGGTTGAGCCCTGTGGCTTAGGAAGAACGGCCTGGACGCGCCCTTAACCAGACATAAACACGCAATTGCTAGCCAAATATCTTTGCATGTACGTGATTTGGTTGGAGGCTGTAATTTTCTGATAGATATGAGGCTTACGGACGTAACTTGGAAGTCTTGACGGATACGTCGCCGCAACGTCGGACATCCTATGGGAACCCCGTTGATTGAACGTGCATTGGTAGAAACGCCATCCGCTTGCAGCTGCTATGCTCGAGTCGGTTGATTGCTTTTACGGAGCACTTCATGAATCCGTTACCTGCCTTTCACGCCACAATTGTGTCATCAGAGGCATCGATCTGGCGCCGCCCTCACAACAGCCGTGTTGATTTATCTGTGTCGGACTTCATCATGACAACAAGATCGACAGATATCATGAAACAAATTCACTTTATTGCTGCACAGTACACGAGTAGACAGGAGAAGATAGGTGTTGGAAGTCATTGTTTATCAATTCATGTTCGTCGGTTCTGGTACATTGTACCATACCATAATGGCTCTGAAAAAGCCACTTTTTGATCTCCTTTCGCCAATAGTTGAGCACCAAGTGTTGTTCACACTTGAACCAACTGCATTATACATCATCTGTCATGTGTGCCACGCCCTTGAAAAATGAGAAAACCAGAAACCTCCAACGCCCGTGTGATGCTTTTAGTGATACATGGGACCAGGCATTCAAGTCACTCTAGCTTGAGAATGCGGTCAACCTTTTTCAGAAACAGATTCCTCCTCGGCCAGCAATAGGAGAAGAATAGTACGGCAGAATCGAAACAGGGTATATGTGCTTGCAGGAAAGACGTAAAAAGCAGAACATGAAAGAAGCCGTGCCGACATTGAATGTTCGTAAGAGTAGTCATCGTAACCATAAATGAATAACGATTTCTAGCAAGAGTCTTCGCCTGACATGCGACGATGGTCACTCGCGGCCAAGGCGAGAGTATCAAGGCCGTTGGAGAGACCAGGCGATGGGTAGCTGTAGTGAAGATCGGGGTCTTGGACCAAACTGGTTTGAGCAGGAAGATAGTCAAGCGAGCTCGGGTAATTTGAACGATGGTAGAGCGGGGGTCTTGTGTTGAAGTCCGACAGGATTGGTTGAGGAAGAGGCGGGATAGGGTCGGGGTTGATGTAGTAAGGGCTGGTCGACATGATGGGCTGTTGGCTTGATTGGAATTGGTGTTGGGGTAGTTGTTGCTGTTGCGTTGAGTGGTCTTCCAGTTGGGCAACAGCAGCAGCTTCCAGAGGCCCGCTAACAGACTTGCGCGGTACAGGCTTGGTAGACTTCTTCACGCGAGCATCGGTAGACGACTTGGAGGGACCACGAACGTTCTGGTGGGTGCGACGGTGTTGCTCCATGTTGTCCTTGCGAGTGAAAGCCTTGTTGCACTCAGGACAGAAGGCGTCCTTCTTGCCGGTGTGCTTCTTGGCGTGACGAGCGGCATGTCCGGATGTGGTGAAGTAGTCGCTGCAGTTGTAGACCTTTGCTAGCGGGCAGGGGTACTGGTTCTTCTTGGTCGAAGCCTTGTTGGCGGCAGGAGCGGCACGCGAAGACTCTGAGACAGGAGAGTGGGAGTTGCGATAGGCTGGCGCCATGGGCTGCGACATGACTGGAGCGGTTGATGATGCGACCTGCGAGGCGGGCATTGGGTACGGCGCCACAGGCTGGGCTTCCGGGACCGGTGGGTAGACGGACGGCGTCAAATCATCCATTTTAGCGAACGAAGCGGGTCCGTTGAAAAAGTGAGAGTGGGCCGACTTTGAGTGGTGCAGACGGTCGAAAGATGTTGGGGGTGGTGTGAGAGGTGAAGGTGGAAGTCCGCGAGAGTCCGACGATTCGCTTCTCACCAATCGGGGAGTCTGTGGGGAAATGCTGGGCGTCGAAGTCAAACTTGGCGAGGGCGAGTGCGTGGGCCGGTAGTAGACGCTCAGCGGCGGCAGACGGGGCAGCACGGCAGCAGTGTGCGAGTCGTCGTTGAGCAATGATACCTTCCTTCCAATGCTGTTTCTACCGTCCATCATGAGGAATACAGTCTTGGGCCAGTCTGCGGAGGGGAAGCCGCAGAAGATTCAGAACCGGTACGACTTGCGACAAAAGCCTAAGCTGAAGGATTGATGGGGTGGGTGTGAGATTGTTGTTTGTTGAAACAAGAGTATGTGTAAAGGGATTTCCGTGTGAACTAGTGGGAGGGTAGTGACAGGTATGAAGCAGAATGAATCCCAGAGAGACTGAACACTTGCCAGGCTTGCACTGGGTGAGGGACTGGGTACTTTATCAAGGGGGAGACAGCGCACGGCGCACGAGGGGATGCCGCAAAGCTTCCCACTCGTCTCTGCTCGCTCGTGGAGCACTTTGACCATGGTCGGATCCTGTGATGGCAAAGCCGGGATGGCCAACCCAATTACTACCCTGGAAAGCCACGAACGGCCGAGTTATCCCATAGACGGGATCGTCATATACGCCGCGGACGGCCAGCGCCATCCACCGTCTGCGCCGGGAGACATGCATGCTTGAACGCAACCTTATCGCAACAAGTCCCCGTTTCTCACACCAACCCTGGCTGCCAAAAAAAGCGGGGCTTTGGATGAACAATCGTCGATTTGACGGAGGCGCTCTCCTGCGTCTCTGCTACTCGACTGCATCGTCTCACCCAAGCAAGCCACTAGGTAAGCACGATCCCTGCCAGCCGCTGAGATTACCATCGCGCGATCCTTCTGCAGCCAGCCGCCGGCGAACCCACCAGCCTGCTGCCAGCTGCCAAACTGTGAGCTCACAGTTGTGTGCTCCGAAGCTAGGAGACCTCTCCTACACAGGCGCGTGCGAAATGTCCCAGGACTGACTCGCTCATCTCAAAACCCACTTGCTGTTGCTGCACTGCTTCTCCCACACGCGCCCATGCGACTTCTGCATGTAAGCATCGAACTCACCACCACGCGGACAGCCTTTTGAGATCGTCTCAAACCATCAGTCCATCCATACGTGGACATGTGTGCTATCAACCGTTCGGATCCTGGCGGCATTGTCATTTCCATACGGACTTCCTCTTCTCAGCTCGCATTCGCATCGGGAATCGTGGTCGTGATTATTGGCCTTCCCCACTGCTCTGCTGTGCAGCTTCTCAGTTCTGGTAGGCTCCCGCCTTTAACCCACATCGGGCAGGCGCATGGTCAAGATACAATATTTGCATCACAGGGTGCGGGCAACACTGTTCTGCCCTGCAGCTAGTCTTACCATTTCAAGCCAAGTCCCTTTCACCGTCCCTGTCAATCCTGCCCCCACTTGCTGTCATTCAGCGTCGATGCCTCCAAGTTTTTCGATCTCCTCGGTCAGGTCATCTCTTTCTAGCTGGTTTTTCCTGTAACATAGAATAATTCCTTGACTAGCACCGGCACAACCGCTCGACAATTCTTGCTGCATCGCCACCTACCAAGATCTGTTTGCATTCATCGTCGCTTGATCGAACGCGCTCGAATCCTTCGCTCGCATGTCGCTACTATCAATATTTGACTTCGCTGCTATGGGAACCGAGCCTTGCTTGATTTGCGCATGGTCATGTTTGTCGCAAACTCGCAGGGTCTGCGGCTCTGCTCAGTGCCTGCACAACACACCAAGGTTTCACCCTAGCGTCTTCGTTCGTCGGTCCCCTGCTTGCACGTTCGTGGACACATGTCGCAGCCAGCCGACTATTGATCTTTGGATAGTAACCACCTAATAAACTGCCTGAGCTAAGACCATGTCGCGACGTTGGTTATCTCTCGTCTCTCGCGTCAATAAGCGTCAGGGTCAAGACGGTGGTGCCAGGATCGGTGCTGCATAGACTTGGGTTGGTCAAGTTGATTGATCTCCCAATCAGGGTGCAACCGACCTGCTGGCATCTCCGGGGACCACGCCTACCCACGTCAGTAACTTAGATCTGCTTGCTCAAATCTTCCCTTTGCTTTTGCCGTTTTCCTCACCGGCGCGCTCGGCATGCGGAGTTGGGACCCTTGAGATCCTTCATTAGAGGTCTTTACAACTATATACCCGAGCATTCGTTGTCTTCGATGTCTTCATTTGGAGTTTGTCTGTTGATGAAGCGAGGCTACGGTCTTGCGAGTGTTGCTGTGACCTGTATATGACGTCGCTGTCACTTCTTTACGTCTCAGAATTCCAGAAAATTTGATGTCAATGCCCGCAGAGCCGCGTGCGCCCAACTGTGCGCACGGTGCCAGGGACCCTCTCTCACCATCGTCGATGCTCGAAAGATCGGCGCTGTCAGTAGTGGTCCCTGAAAAATCCCTGCTTTCGCTCTTCCCAGTTCCATCGTTCCGAGGTTGAATTTTACTGTTCGACTGAGACCGACTCAGGCCCAAGAGAGCTACTCGATCGATCTCCTGCTCTGCCGGTGCACGCTCGACATGGAAGTTACAGATCCTGCAACCACGACTCGCTGCTTGACACATCTCGCATCAACCAGCTCACATGGTTTTCTGTTTGCATATCAATTTTTCACGATCACATTCCAGACGTGTTGACAGGGTGCAGCCTTAGCAAGCACAATAATAGCACTACCTAACCTAGCTTTCCCAAATCGCTTACAATAGCACGCTTTGTGGAAGACGGGTTCGAGCTCTCCGCACGTGGGTCAGGGCTCCTATGCTTGAATGACCGCGCCGGCTATTAGCCCCAATGGTAAGTCCGTCCTGTCTTTTCTCACGAAACAGATCTCGATGGTATGCGGTAAAACTCTGCAGAGCCGATTCCTAGGTTTCCGATCTCAAATTTGATCTCCTTCCGGTTTGGTGGGATGGTTGCGCTTATTTACCTCCATTTCCGGTAGGTACAACACAGCCTCTCAAATTAGCCTTCGGACATGCAGACCGTATTCCTTTGTCGATAAGTTCAGCGTAGGTCATGGTGATCCATAAAATGCATTGGACTTCTCTGCGCTTTTGATCAGTATCTTACAGCACAGCTTCACGCCGGGATATCTGCACATCGTTACTTCGTTGATGTTCACGCAGACGAAGCCGACGACACTCTTCAGCGCATAAGGATCATTGATGTCATGGCATGCGAGAACCGCAATGCTTAACCCGCCACTCTAACCCCGCGTCAAAAACTCTCTTGCATGTCACCACCGACGTGATGTGAGTGTGCCCCTAAGTTTTAGTGCTCCGCCTATGTTCAGGAGAGCGCTTAGCAACGGACAGTCTCCACAGTCTTCGGACTGTAGGGAGAAACCACTTTTTGCTGCAGAGTCCGCGACCGTTACGCACACACGTCCGGACCACTCGGTCTCGGGTCGAGGAGATAGATGGTTTTTAAAGCCAACTTCATAGTAGACTAGGAGACTCATCTCAGTACGGCAATTACTCGTGCGAAAGAGCACCGACGCTTGGAATCTGAATTCAGTCCTAATGGTCGTTGTAGCTTCGTAACTACTACTTAGCTTCTTCGATCATCGAGAACATCTGCCGCCCTTCTCTATTGATTGACTAAAATCTAATCGCCTAGGCGAAACAATCGTAAGTTACTGCAGACACGAAACTATGATGAGTAAACATGCGGCCCTAAATAATGTCTGAAAGGCTTCCGCAGATGCTTCTGCTTGGGTGCGTACACACAATAATAGTGCATGCTACATGTCCGTCGAGCTCGTTCACAGCTGTATAGACCCACCCTCGAGCAAGAGTTCGGTTCGCGGAGCCGCTTCCGTTCGAGGACACATGTCCCCATACATGCCTACCATGTAACGACGCGCGTGAAATCTTCGTGCCCTATTCTCAGACCTCGTGTCGTGCCGAACTCTCATCATTCCGCGTACCGATTTGCCTCGCTACCGCTGAACAAGCAAGACACTCTCTCGGGAGTTGGGAACGCATGGTTTGGCAATCCTTTTCTACACCTCCTCACGGTTTATAAATTATCTGGATGGGAATAGTGTCCGCCAATTTGTCTTCTCAAAGTAAGGATCTGCATAATGCAGAATGTACAAGGATTGACCAAATCTACCTGCACATTGGTCAAGTAGCTGCCAAACTGCAGCTGCTAACAGGACAAATCTCACGTTCGAGTCCTTTTTCTCAAGGCTCGTACTTGCATGGGGGCTGTCACCAAATTGTCGACTACGGTGCTGCATGTTATGACCGTTGTCGCAGCGGCATACACGACGTTCTTTGGGGCTGGCTAAAGGAGAATACCGAAATGATGCAGTAAACATTTTCTGGTGCGTTTGAAATAATGCGCCGTGAAAGTGATATCAACGGAAGTACGTCCAGCAAGCAAGCTACAAGTAGACCAGTCGTCTGCTAAAGTCCCCGACTGCATGGTTAGCCTGAATTGGATGTCTAGTGGTCAAGCAGTAGTCCTCGATCAGGACTGAGTAACAGGCGCTTGTGACTTGTCGGGCTTTTACGCTAAGAGATTTTTCGGTTCACGGGCGATAGCATGCATAAGCGCGATCAATCTACAACATGAGGCTGGAAGCGTGTTCTGCAGTTTTCAGCCTGACCCTCAGCCTCTGGCACATGCCACCCCTGACCTTACGGCTCACGTGTTGCGGTGACCAAGTTACGGTGCTCAGCTGCAATGACAGGTGGCTCCCTGCAGAGAGGAGGCGTTTCCGCCGACGGCAGAAAGCCTTGCTTCTGCCCTCGCCGGCTGCCGACGGCGAACAGATGAGTGACATGGTCAAACGACGAATTTGCATGACAGTCTGGACAGGATTTCCATGACAGTCTGGACAGGATTTGGTATTTCTTTTCGAACAAAGACGGACGTCGTCTCCGAAACGTTACGTATTAGCCACGAGGCTCTGCGAAGAAGGCAATGACTCTGCAAGGGGCCTTGAGGTCAAGGTGGATTAATCACGGCAATTGCATGGCAGTTGCAGCAAGTTTTTCGGTCTGGCTAGTGGATTGAAGACGTGTCAGGATGGAGTTGTAAGCAAGCAGCATGAGAGGCAGATTGGATAATAGATCTGGCATGACGATGGGATGTCATACAAGGCGCAATATAGCCGTGGTGGAGCGCGGTAAGTGTGCTCATGTATGGTTGGTAAGCATGACTCGACCTGCTTCTTCCTGAACATGTCGTTGCAAGATGACACAACGCTCTTAGCTATCATGTTGCATGTGACATACGGAAGAGCGCGAGGAGCAAGATGGCTCTGATTGCAGGTGGACAAGTTCTCGGCGATAGGTAGCAGCGATAGTTGATAGGTATGCAGTAAAAGTGAAGCTGCACTGACCACGAGCGCGTCATTTGCGACTTCCCAGGCAGGAGTCAAGCAAGCTCTCGAACTCTCTGAATCATCACCTTGACCCAACATCATGGGTCTCGAAGACTTTGAAAGAGAGCTGACAGCCAACAAGACCAGAGAGTCTGATGGCCAGCGACACAGCAGTAGAGACGACGAGCGACGACGTCACAGACATCACCACCGCTCGTCGCGCCATGACGACCACGACCACGACCACGACTCCAGACACAAGCGCCGCCATCACCGCGACAGAGACGATCAAGACGACCGCCGCGACCGTCACTCCAAGCGCAGGCGCAGTCGCTCGCCTCGCCCGACGCGGCCGCGGGAAGACGCTGTTGAAGACGACCATGACTGGGTAGAGAAGGAAGCCATGACTGCACCACCAACCGACGACATCCTCGACGAGCAACTGGAAGCCGCCGCCAACAAGAACCTGAAGCGCGACACATGGATGGAAGCTCCATCGTCACTCAACGTCGACTATGTCCAGCGACAACGTCCGAAATCTCCACCCTCACAATTCGTTTCTGCAAAACATCAACTGGATCGTAAGATACATCAGCAGGACTTAGAACAACTGGCAAGAGACCTAGAGGAAGACGATGAAGAGGTACAAACCCCACCACTTGCTGAAGATGAACCTATACATCATGACGTATCCTACACTTTTGGCGACCAAGGTTCCCAATGGCGCATGACAAAGCTGAACGCTGTCTACCGTCAAGCCAAAGAATCGGGCCAGTCTGAAGACGACGTCGCCTTGGAACGCTTCGGCTCTCTGAGGGACTTTGATGATGCTCGTGAAGAAGAACGTGAGTTGGACCGCCGCCAAATGTACGGAAAGGACTACGTCGGTCTCGAAAAGCCAAGCGGTGAGTTGTATGCTGAGCGGAAACGAAAAGCTGGTCTGCACCGCCAATCACCCGAGCCTGCTGCCAATCTTCCTGTGCCGCAACATGCCAACCCAAATCAGGGTCAAGTCATGCATGAGGCGCCTCCACCAGCAACCACTGTAGCTCTCGATCAAACCGCTTTGAACAAACTCAAAGCCCAGTTGATGAAGGCAAAGTTGCGCAACGCACCCAATGCCGCTGCCCTGGAGGCCGAATATGAAGCCGCTGCTACTGCTTTAGCTGCCAACAATAAGCAGTCAGATGTAGTTGTACTGAGCACAGTCGAGAACCGCATGCTTGCTGGAGGTCGTGGTAATGAGGTGAAGAACATTGAGAACAAGCGTGGCCGTGAGCGTGGCCATGTTGAGGAGAACGAAGACATGAGCATCGAAGACATGGTCCGTCAAGAAAGGCGCACTCGTGGAATGGCTGGTGGTGAGGGCAAAGCTTTCGCAGAGCGCATCGCGAAAGACGCAAAGTTTACTGATGACCTTGATTACATGGATGAAAATGCCAGCAAGCTTGCCAAACGAGTTGGAAAATCTGAGATCAACCTACGCAATACTGCCATTGGAGATTTTCAGAAGATGCAAAGGATTCTGGACTCATGTCCGCTATGCCACCACGAAGATACGAACACACCTCCGGCAGCACCCATACTGTCTTTAGCAACCAGGGTATACATGACTTTACAAACAGAACCCGAGCTTGCGTCAGGCGGCGCCGTCATTGTGCCCATCCAGCACCGTCTCAATCTGTTGGAATGCGACGATGACGAATGGGAAGAGATCCGCAACTTCATGAAGAGTTTAACTCGCATGTACTACGAACGAGAAAAGGGCGTCATCTTCTACGAGAATGCAGCACATATGCATAGCCGACGTGGTCACGCAGCGCTTTTCGCCGTACCTGTGCCTCTCCATCTCGCCGACAACGCACCTGCTTTCTTCAAGGAGGCAATTCTGAGTGCTGACGAGGAGTGGAGTCAACACAAGAAGATTATCGACACTCTTGCAAATTCGCAGCGTGCAGGATATGGCAAGCAAGCTTTCAGAAAGAGTCTGGTTAAGGAAATGCCCTACTTCCATGTCTGGTTCAACTTGGATGGAGGGTTAGGTCACGTAATCGAAGATGAGCGTAGGTGGCCCAAGGGCGATCTTTTTGCAAGAGAGGTCATTGGAGGCATGCTCCGGAAGGGACCTGAGCTCATTAAGAAGCAGGGTAGATGGATCAGACAAGACCCCAGAGTCGAAAGTTTCAGAAAACGATGGGAGAAGTTCGATTGGACAAGCGTGCTGATGGGTTGAGTGGATTTATCAACGACAAGTCTAGTCTGTATCTTTGTCAATATATGCATGGATTGTACAGTACTCGTTTGTGCACGCAGTTATCATTGTCACTCGTCACTGACAAAGCGGATGTGAATCATGTTGCAAAACAACTGAGGTACATCTCCAGGTGGTATGGGCAACAGAGAAGAAAGCGCATCACGAGTGATGGACTTGCTCTTTCCTCCTGTGCTCGTCATATAATCAAGGACTTAAGAAGAGTTGCTGTGCAATATCGAGATCTAGACATGGAATGTGATTGTTGCCCAGGCGACCCTGGTTGCTGTTTTTCAGAAAACAATGACCATGATTTGTTCGTCCTACATCACCATTTTCTCTAACGAATCAAAAAGACGCATCGTATCTTCTCGTACACGGATTCTCAGAGGAACATCTGAAAACGTATCACAAGCGCTCTTGTATGAACGTACGTTTTGCATTTTCGAGCGTTGTGACTCGTGGACACTTGCTCAGGAAACGTCAGATATCGAAATGTTCACCACAAGTGCTACTGTCGGAATCGTTATTCAAAAGGTATGAAGCTGTGAGAACTGTCAGAAAGATGAATGTATACAAGAAAGAGATTGGTCACTAAGGCTGCGGTGTACACCTTACATGCCTGCGAGGGAAACATCTCCATCGGTCAGTCAGTGGTCTATATCATGATGCACCAAAATCTGAAAGGTAGAGCGAAAAGAGGCATATCTTGAAGAAGGTTGCGGATCAAAGCCGAGAAGTAATTTGTCTACGAAAAGGATATTAAAGAACGAAATCAGCCACCTAAGACACAAAAAGCTGTACATCCTCAACACCGGCAACGATCGCCTGCGCGCCGCCATAACATCTGATCATGATATCAAAGACACCCTGGAACCCATTATTCACCGAACCACTGCCAGTGATGCTCTGGTAGGCTGCATCACCATAGGCGTACGTCGTCTGAGCGAACGAAATGCCAAAACCATTAGAATCGACAAAGTAAACTTGTACACTGCAAGAAGAGCCATCGTTGGCAAGACCCGATGGGTAGTTGAGCAAAAGACCCATCGAGGCGGTGTATGTCGTGCCAGACGTGGCATTTGCGGATTGCTGCAGCAGAGCAGCTTGAGAATTAGAATCACCGCCAGCGGGGAAAGTAATAACCGAGACATAAGCATTGGGGTTGCCTTGGATTGCGAAGGTGGGATTGCCCAGGCGGTAAAGGGCCCAGCCCGAAAAGTCGCCTGTGCCAAAGTCGCCATTGGTCAGCATGTTGGCTCCGGTCGTGCTTGCACTTGCAGCCGAAGATGTCGCCGAGGAAGGAGTCGAGGTGCTAGTGGCCACAGCAGCGCTTGTGGTTGCAGCGGCTGATGTAGCACTTCCGGCATTTGCGACAAGAAGCTGAACGTTGCCAAAGCCCAGAGCGAAGCTTGCCGCTGAAGAGCTGGCGCTGTTGCAATAGGTGTCTATCTGGAATTTGCCAGTGAAACCCTGAGACAGTGTACCAGAAGCAGTATCAGACAAAACAGCACCGCTTGTGGAAGCAACACCATATTGCTTGAGAATGATGCTATCACTTCCAAGACTGTATTTGACAACACAAGAAATGCCAACAGGAAGACCGCTCGGGTAGTTAAGATAGACATTGGCACTCAGCTGCCACGCCGAGTTTGCTGGGATAGTGACATTCTGGTAAAGTTGACCACTTGCGTTGTCATCAGCAGCCAGTGCGTATTTTACAAGTGCTTCGTAGTTCCCATCGCCAGCGAGCGAAGCTACGGCAAACTTGGTACCGAAGGCCTGAGCACCGTGCCAGCCGGTGGTGGAGCCTTGGCTAAAGATACCGTTGGTTATAACGTTATTGCCATTGGAGAGATCCTTCGTGTTGGCAGAGGCCGCAGTCGTCGCACTTGAAGCGATGGTGCTGGAAGACGTCTGAATGCTAGATGACGATCGTGTCGAAACACCTGTGGGGGCTTTTTGGTTGGTGACAACGCCAGTGACTGCATCCATTGGAATGGCAACTGCAGAGAAGGTGGTAGAGGACACGGATGAGGTTGCTGAAGAAGCGGAAGAAGAAAGATGAGACTGGGCCGAAGTCGAACTAATGAAGGCGCTTGACGAGATCTTAGTTGTTGATGTAGGCTTACTATTGGCCTTGCTAGAGCTACTGCTGTTCTGCTTGGTGGACACAGAAGTCCATGTGGACTTCTTACTTGCAACACTCGTTGATGTAGCAGTAGACTTTTGGGATGTCGAGATTTTCGATGATGTAGACTGCTTCGATGTGGTTGACTGCTTGCTTGAAGTGCTTGTCTTCTTAGTGGAGGTTGAGCTCTTGGCCGCAGAGGATGCTCTGGTTGAGATCGAGGCCTCTTTCAATGTTGTTTTGATTGAAGTTGTGGCCTTTTTCGTGGACGAAGTGGTCTTTCTTACAGCAGAGGAAGTCACTTTGATAGTAGACGAAGACTTCTTTGTGGAACTTGTTGTCTTCTTTGCTGCTGCCACAGATGAGGACGAACCAGAAGCCTCAACACATTTACATGCATTGCTGATTTGGGCGACTGTCAAGCCCTTGACAGTAGACTTTGATTGTTTGGTGGCGAGCCATGTCTTACAGTATGCTACTGGCTGCTTGTTGCTGCTGTTTACAGTCTTGACATCATTGGCATTGCAGGCTGGGTTTGGTCAGCAAGTGGTTCTCGCTCTTTGTCCTAGAACAACACACTTGTAGCAGCTCTAGGCTGCAGATTTTCATTAAGAGGAACGGCAGATGCGTAGGGAAGGGCGAGAAGAGAAAGGCAAAGGAGATATTGAGCAGTTGGGATATGCATTTTGAAAGAGGCCGGCCAGGAGAATGGGCTGGAGGTATGGGAGATAGCGAGAGAAGATAAAGGGAGTACTTAGGTAGGGATTCCACGTGTTGAGGCGGCGCCATGTCTTGTAACGACCCGCGGTGAACACATTTTCAGGACGTTTTTTCTGAATATTTGGAGGCAAGCAAATCTGGAGCAAAGCAAGCGGGAACGGGACAAAAAGAGACTGGAACGTGTAAAGCGTTATGAACGTTGAAGGGAGTTGCGAGCGGACCGAGACGGCAATTGAACTCAAGACACATGGACAAATATACAGATGACCAATTAGTCAGGATACTTTATTACCATCAAATATCGACAAAGACTGATAACTGGAAGACACGGCGGGGTCTCAGAAATGGGTTAAGGTTGATGGAGATGTTGTCCGAGTGCTAAGAAGGGAAAGTGCAGCAAGGGATTATTGTGAGGAGAGGAAGGAGCAGCTGGCAGCTCTCCACAAGAAAGCTTGGCAGAGCAGATGGTCCCTCGTGGGCGTCCGGATGCCTCTTCTGTCTCATGACAGGCCATTCTCAGCAGCAACGGTTTTGGATGTACAGCACCAGACTCGGCTACGACTCAGAAAGAACGGCACTCGCCATACCTGCCGCCCTCGCTCGCCCAGTCAAGCCCTGACCGTTTGCACAGCTCCAAAGCAGCTTCGCCAACTCGGCCACACTATCATCTTTCAATTCTCAATTCATCCACACTCGTCATGGCTCTTCTGTCTAGCGCTCTCAACATCTTTGGCGCTGTACTACTGGCACATGCGTACGTTATACACCTGGCCGTCGGCAGTCCACTGTCACACAACTGACTCGGTCTGCAGCGTCTACAGCGCCCATGAACACTCGACCCTAGCCACCATCGCCGGCAGTCTCCCCGTCTCACCAGTCCACTCATACATCATCCCGACAATCGATCTGCCGCTCGACATTACATTGGAGACACTGACGGCTGTTCTGCTGCTCTGCGTCGGCATCGTGATAGGCAGTCCAGAACTGAAGCCCATCCAGTGGCGCGTATGGGCTGGCAAGCTAGAGAAGGACATGAGCGCAAAGACTGAGAGCATCAACGGCGATCCACTAGGCCCCAGGGGAAATCCTTACGCAGCTTTGGAGCAGAGACAGGGCTTCCTTGACATCAGAAGTCAACGCAACGAGTTTGCTGATTGGGTCAAGAGTGGCAGCAGTAAGAAGTGATGGTTCAAAATGTCTATCTATATACCCACCAGCGCGTTCAACTCGTCATGAATGACGGTAGTTTTTAACAGGAGGACTCTTTACATCTTCCCAGTATGCTTGAACCCAACCCACGCGAGGACGCCTCGTATGATTCGTCTCTTCTGTCCTCATGTCATGAACAGACCGTGTCAGTCTTGTCCAGCTGTAGGCTCGGGCGCGGCCTGTCTTCTCTGTACACAGAGGGCGTGGTATAATTGTGTGTGCTCGTCGTGCTCTCCCAGTGACAGTTGATTCTTTCTTTCAAGCTCCTTTTGACACAATCGCTGTATCTTGCACGTCTTCGGCGTCGTTGTAATCCCTCAGGGCGTTGTGTACTGGTTGTGGCATCTCCAACCAGTCGTTCCAGATAGCGACGACCTTGCCCTTGATCAAGGCCAAAGGCACGGGGCCATACATTCTCGAGTCACGCGAAGCTGCTAAGTTGTCTCCGACCGTCCAACAGTGACCGACAGGAACCTGTTGCCGCTTGTGTAAGCAAGAGTGTCGACAAGCGATTCAAGAAGACATGCTAACCTGTATCATGGTGCCGTCTCCCTTGCCAGGCGTGTCTCTAAGCACAAAATCGCCGGGCATGCCGATAACTCTTTTGATGGTCGTAATCTCGCCATGTATGGGATGCTTGTATGACACTATATCACCAACTTGAATGCCACGACCGCGGCGATACCACTTGGAGACAATGACACTTGTGCCGCTGGCGTTCAGAGTCGGAAGCATCGAAGGTCCCCAAGTACTACTCCAGTTGTAGCCATGGTCGAAGAAGATGTGTATACTGAGGAGGATAGCAATGCCGATGCCTAAGCCTTCGCGGGCACCGCCCAAGAGGCCATTCCGTTCGCTCCCCGCTTGTCGAGGCTGCTTGATATGTTTTGGCGTTCCCGAGATCGTGTATCCAAAGATTGAAGTCGAGATATTCCGCCGCCGTAGCCCAATCGTGGACGTTCTGTTGGGGAAGCCGCCTCGTTGCGCAGACAGTAGTCGTCGCAACATGTCAATTTGATCAGCACTCGGTACGACAAATCTCAGTCGTGTGAAATGCGATCATGCATCAAGCCGACATTGCATGCATCGTCACAAGCTTGGACCACTATCCCGACTTTTTTCCTATCCGCCATACAATTTAATCCAACTTCCATCCTGATCGCATCAACTTGCAGATCAGTTCAAAGGAAGACATGGCACAATCAAGCATTCAAGAAGAAGCTTCTAAACTAGATACCGCTGTCCGGGAGCTCATCACAACCTACGACGAGCTTAATCCAACTGTGGTTGATGAATTATGGGAAGAGCCAAGCGCTCTTGAGTTCTTGCACTATGTTGCGAGGAATCGGCCATTTGTTGTAAGAAAAGGTGCCCAAGACTGGACTGCTGTTCAAAAGTGGGATTCGCACTATCTTCTTAATGTTCTTGGGGATAGTCTCGTCAATGTAGCAATCACTCCTTTCGGGTAGGTGCTATCAATTTGTCCCTTCCCTTCCTCTCATCCTTCCCTCTGCTAGTGCTCCTCTCTTGACGCTTTCTTTTCTGTATTCTCCCTCTTCCACACAATACATCGTTCCGGTGTTGACACTCAAGAAGCAACGCAGATGCAGTGCTGAAAGAAGAAGATGGCTCACTATCCTATGTCAAGCCACTCGAACGGCTCGAGCCTTTCGATAAGGTCATCCGCTACATTTCAGAGCAGGAATCCAATCAGTCAGAACCTACGCCCATCAAGTATGCTCAGACGCGTACGTTCTCCCTCTTTCCTCAAAGAGATACGATATTAAAAGCCCTCAGAGAATGACAACCTCCGCAATGAGTACTCCTCTCTCTTTGAGGATGTGCCTTCCGATATACCCTTCGCCCGCATTGCCCTCCGCAAAACACCAGAAGCTGTAAACTTTTGGCTTGGCAACAGTCTTTCCACTACCTCCCTCCACAAAGACAACTACGAAAACCTTTACGTCCAGGTGCGCGGGCAAAAGCATTTCGTCATCATGCCTCCCACGGCTGCCGCTGCCGTCAACGAGCAAAGTGTTCCCGGTACGACATATGTCTCGACCAACAAGGACGAGACGGTAGAATTGAAAATGCAGGATCTAAAGCATGTGCTTGATGAGCCTGAAATGATCGTTCCAGTGCCCACTTGGGATCCGGACTTTCCTGACCTTAGACCGACGCCGTACTCAAGGCTTGTCAAGCCTCTGCGTGTCACGCTCAATGAGGGAGACATGCTGTACCTACCTGCCATGTGGTATCACAAAGTCGGGCAGAGCTGTGGTGACGAAGGCTACTGCTGTGCTGTAAACTACTGGTAATTCATATCTGTTTTTGGCGTCAAACGAACGAGGAATGTGGCTGATCATTTTTCCCTACTCTAGGTATGATATGGAGTTCGGTGGATCCTTCTGGGCTTCCAACGCTTTTGCGCGTGATGTTGCGAGAGTTGTCAACAACTGATTTGTGACTGAAAGTTTACAAGCACCGTCAAAGAAGGCTGCATTGAACGCAAGTCAGAACACTCTCAAGTTCAGCGTTACCCGGCACCCGATACACAAGCCACAGACCTGGTAACCTAGCTCAAGCGAGCGAAATGAAACGACAGGTGCTCCATGCTTGCTCGCTGCCCAATTTTTTTAGCCATCGCAATGCACGACACAGTTCTCTGTCGTACTTGGGCCATTGAGAGATCTGGGGGGTGGATTCAATGATAAGGATATATGGATCCTGGTTTCGCATCAGCAAAACCATACGGGTGGGAGAAGATGAAGTATGGGCACAAGGCTCAACAAGAGTTAAAGAACACATAGCAAAAAGTAGAAGAGCAGCTGAAACAACTCGAAAAAGACCACAAACGCACCATTCGCAGGTTGCAACAGGAATACGACGATGTTTAACGACGACTGAATGTTCAAGCGCACAAGGTTGCCACCAACCCTCTCACCATTCCCAGTGGCCACTTGGATGTCTAGCAGAAGCGATATGAAAATAGTGCAGAGCAGCTTGAGACTCACAAAGACCAAAAAAGAAAACTGTGTCAGGTGCGAAATTCGTAATCAGACCTCATCTTGGACATTACAAGGACCGCACCGGTATACCTGCAGGATATGTATCAACTTACACAATTACTGCGTGTTGTGGAGCAAGCAAGTATAGCCTCTCCAAACTACAGTCACAAGACCATGGATTATGAGAACAATACTAACAAGATTTGCTTTTGGTATACGCTTCTTATTGAATCTTTGTGTGCAAATCGCAGAATGGCACATTCATAGCTTGTCCCATCCGCATGCAGTTTCGTCTCTCTTCCTATTTGAGCCCGGTTCATTCCTACCCAGCGTCTTCGCAAGGCTTAGCTATCAAGATACTTTCTGCCTCAGAATTCACTGCCCAATTGCTCTGCGATTAGGCCTTGTTCGGGGAGAATCTCACTCAAGCCAGATCTGACATCCTCCTCTCCATGGAACTTGAGTCTGTAACGGCCCAGCTTTTCCTTGTTCCATTCATTTCCTTCATACCAAACCCCTTTGATTTCCGACAAGGCGTAGAGTTCAAGATGATCGAGTTGGAAGTTGTTGTATAGCCACAAGAAAAAGCGATTCCAGCAGCCGTTTGTGAGACAAACGCGTTCAAGTCCGAGTCTTTTGAGCGAGCCTCTGCTGGCGCTCAGCATCGCGACAAGACGCTTTTCAGAAATGCACACGTTGCAAAAATCCACCTGCTGTAGGGTTGTCGAATTGAGTGAAGTCAATAAGGTGTCGGAAGCTAGAACAGCAGATGTGGCCACAAGCCTCTCCCAAGGGAACATATGAGATAGATCCCATGTAAGGTGAAGTCTGAGCCTTTCGAGGTTACGCAACTGGCCCAGGACGGAGTCCAACGAATCGAGCGTCTTCTGCTTTGGCAATCTCGTGAAGATCAGTTCGAGGCTCTTGAGCATTGCAAAGGATTCTAATGCAGGCTCCACAGCGTCCGTCAAGTCGATCAAGCTCCCGACCGGCCATTTAACATCGCATCGGTAAACCTCGAAACTGTCGACTTGGCAACCAGAATGGAAGAGCGCTTGGAAGATGATATTCGCAGTCTCGGTCGTGCAATCGCGTGCGACAATATCGGAATCATCGAAACACATTTTCCTGAAAGTTCCTTTAGTGCCAATGCCCTGGTCTCCGCTGTCGTTGTCCATTGAGATCTGAACACTGATACCACGATTCCAGAGTGAGCTTAGTGCTTCAGTGAGAAGACGAACGCCTTGTCCGTCTTTCTTTAGGTTATGCTCGTCGTAGGAAGCTTGTATATAGGATTGCAGGTATGGGTATGTATCGTCCAGATCTTCTTGGTCGCTAGTTTCGAGGCTGTTCTTGAAGATGTCGGTCAACTTGGAGATGCCTTCAGGACTGGTACGGAAAAGTGAGAACCATATACTGCGCACATATGCACCAAGATCAGGGTGAGCGCATATGCTAGCAAATGTCTGGAGACTGCGAGTTGAGAATACGATACTCAGGCTGCGAAAATTTGCTTTGGCAAACTCTCTGGTAGCAACCGCACTGATCTGTCTGTCGACTAGACGGCATGCCTTCAGATCAGAGTTTCGTACGAACACATGGTCTTTCCATAAAAATTGTACAATCCTCGCCAGGATCTCATTGGGCATCTTACCCAGATGAGAGACTTGGGACATGTTGATTGGCTTCTGGAGATCGAGTCAGTAATGGGTCTGGCATAGAGTTGGGGATTGCTTACGTATATGGTTGGTCCAGTGTTGTTGTTGAAGAAGGATAAGAAGAAGAAGAAGAAGAAGAAGAAGAAGAAGAAGAAGAAGAAGAAGAAGAAGAAGAAGAAGAAGAAGAAGAAGAAGAAGAAGAAGAA
>SWBJ01000554.1:0-23742 GCA_024195555.1 Aureobasidium sp. EXF-12298
GGCGATTCTATTCTATGCCAACTAGGTAGAATATTCTACTGAAAATCAGTGGCATATGCCAATATTCTACTTATTCCATGCCATGTAACATCCACACTGTTGAAAATTCTTAATGCGCTTGTTGTTAGAAGCACCCTGTCCCAATGATACGCAATGTTTAAAATTGCCCTACATAGGTTAGAAATCTTTGTACGTAGAAACGGTACAGTTCTGGACAAGATACGTCTTTATAGAGATAAACATGCAGCAGGAATGTGCGGTCAATATGGAGTTATCATTAAAACTAGAACCTACGTGGTGAATTTTTAATTAGCTACCGGATTTTATGGTAAAACATTATTACTGCGGTGACACTGCGCGCAGCAGATTTTGAACGAGTTTGTACGTATTGGCTATGCGTCTCGCAAATATATACACATTTGCCTGTGTAAGTACGAAGTGAAAACATGTGGCCGTAACGATCTTGTCAGAAGAAACCGAAGGCTATGTAGACGAAACTTGATCGGTTAATGGAAGGTAGATCTGTAAGAGAACCTTGTATGCATCTTGCCCCGAACTACATACATGTCCATATGACCGTATTCTATATACGTGTAGCTACAGGCTTGTGGTCACTAAAAGCGAACAAAGCGTGACTATCTCGGCTTCTTGAGCAAGAAAGGCGTGACGCTTTCAGGCCCGGAATTGTCATTATATTATCTTCACGCGTAAGCGTAGAGATAAGAAGAACTTGTATGGCAGACATATGCACTCAACTTTCCTCCATATGCCTGTCCATACGACTGTGTTCCCGGGATATGTGGGTACACAGTTATGGTTAAACGCCGATACCTACCTCCGCCTGCTCCTCCACTACTACCACCACATATACCTGCACCTACCTCGATCCATGCTGCGCCAAAATCCATGCCGTGTCAGCGCTCACCCGTGTCTTGTCTGCTTTCTCTTTCTTGCGACAACTGCAGGGTAGAATAGAGTCCTTTTTCCTTCTTCTTACCTTTCCTTTCCCTCTTTCTTGTGATACATAAGGCTTATGGTCATAAAGATTTGATTCTTCTTCCTAGATCGTAAAGAAAGTGGCTAACCCGAGTCGTAGAGAACGGTCTAGCAAGGGGCGGAGGGAGGGGGGTAGAGCTATCCACAGCAATTTACCAGCGGCGGCAGCGGCAGTGACAGCGGTGAATGTGGCAGCCGTTAAGTTGTAGAGCTGAGCGGGACGCGGTGGTCTGTTTGTCAACAGGCTCAGAGCCAGCAGTGGTTATGGTCGTCTTTTCGTTACTGTCATCATAGTCGGCTGGGCGTATATGGCGTTGGTTGACTCGCTCCATACGCTCGTCATTTCGACGGCTGCCCATCTGCACCTATCTCGCAGTCCCTCGCTTGCTTATGCAACTCCATAATGAAATAGTCCTATGCTCTTGCGAAAGCTGTAGTAGTGGTGGTGCTGCAAAAACGATGTGCGTAGACAAAACGAAAGACAGCGCGACCGCGTCGGGATAGCGTTATCTTATCTGCGTACGTCGCGGCTTATCAGTCCCCTCGGCGTTGCTGGGAAGGCCTGGTTGATCATTTCCTGCGTGCTCCGTCACTGAGCAGCCTCCATCTCTGCTATGCTAAGATCTTCTCGGTGTACTGTCATAATCATAGCCTTCCCTTCCCAGTGCTTTGTACACAGAACTGCCTGAAGGTATTATTGCATTTGGTTTTCCCGTACATCTCTAACCCACTCCTCTTGCTCTTTCTTTTTCGCAACTTGAACCGACGATATATCCGGTGCTGTGCTGATTGTAGATCTCGTTCTATGGAAACGTGTACACACGAAGCTCTCGATTTTAGACCCTCCCCTGGGCCCGGTGTCCGCAAGTTAAAGTCACCTGAGCTAGAGATATACTAACGAGACGTCGCATTGTATTGAGGGAACCTCAGCTGGGAGTGTTATCATGATCACCGCAAGCTACACGCTCGAGAGGCAGTTTTTGCATGCCGAATATTGAATGTTTTGTGTTATGAGAAATTTAGAGGTCATTGGTTAAATTGGTCAACTCGTTCTCCTTTGCAGTACTCCGACTCTTGCGAGATCTCACTGACCTATACTGTGCTTGCCTACCGGAGTCAAAAGCTCTAGCTGCCGTGTCGTCTATGCCACACGGTATTGATTTGAGCCTTTGCAATCGAAGCGGAATGTTTTGATAAACCAATCGTGACATATGTGCTGTTCCGGACATCCCAAGTGCCTTGTGCGATATCTCGTGTGGATATGTCTCCGGATCGTCCTCGTAGAATTCCTTGTACGGTTCTTGGAGGGAGCAGATTGGTTGTGCACAAACAGTTGACCAACCTCAGCGGATGCAACAGAGCGCGATTAAACATTAAACAAGCAAAGAAGAGCAGGTATAGCGGCGTCCGATTGGGAAGAGAAGAGGAGCGTGAGAAGAGTCCGGAGAGGATGCAAACAGAACAGCAGCGAGTGCTACGAGAGCAGCATCAAACAACCATCTCCAAGGTCATTGTTTTCATCTCTTTCCATCACAAACTTGCTCTCCCATCACCTACCTTTCAATCATTGAGCCAGAACGGCAACCACAGCCCGTTCGACCTTCGAGCTCCTAGGAATCTGTAAACACCTTTATACAAGCTCTTGACATGACTGGCACCGACTTTCGGTAAGAAGCTCGCTGAATGATCAGTTGTGGGGATTCAAGTAGCTCGTAAGGTCGAAGCAACAGCATCAACAACCGATGAAATGCTGCAATTTCTTCCGTTTGATGTGTATGTAGCTGGTCCCAGGCTCTCAAGGAGTTCTGCCCGACTCCCTTAATCGGTTGAAGGCTCGTTAGCCATACTATCTTGCCGTTGGTAGTAGAGGCCGAGACGGCCATCTAAGCGTCAGAGCAAGTCCAGTCACTTTGAAAGTAGTACTCTTTCTGCTTTTAAAGCATTAAGGGACACGGTTTGCTTAGAACACTGTCCAGAGATCTTAGCAGCCGGCGCCGTTCTCGGACCAGGGGAAAGACAATGTTCGTCTTGACCAACAAGGTGCGCTGAGCCAGGATGGGCAGAGAGTTCATGGCTGTCTCCAAGTGTTTGTTTTGCCTCTGCACTTCTTGTCGAATACAAGTCTCCGTGTTGTTGTGGACACCTTTGAAGTTTTGCAAATATTGTTGAAGAAGACTTTGTTGTTCTTTGGCTCTGTCCAGACTATGCCGGTGTAGAAAGACAATTTGACTTTGAAAGACCGAAAGCTTGACAATGCAATCCTCCAGGTTGAAAAGGCGCTTCTGAAGTTGCGAAAGGTGATTGCCTGCTGCTGTTTGGCTGGCGCTTATTGCACAGCCTAGTTGAGGAGACGAGACTGTTCTTGGGTCGATGGGCTCGGGCGTTTGCGACAGGAGAGTCGAGAAGATAGCGCGCCACAGCGACACATCACAGACCGGTTTGGCAGGAAGGCCAAGAACGAGAGCCAATGCATTGATCAGAACGTATACCCCACAATCGATGCCGTTGTTTTGCGTTGATTGCTATGCAAATTGGGTCAGCTTGAAGAAAACAGCAGTGGGGAAACAACCATCGATACCGACCTCCTGTGGGGAGGAAGCGTTCCAATCCTCGGCCCAGACAGCGCCCGTGGCAGCAACGATGGCCTTTGCCATTGGAATAGTCTCATGATGGGTGCGACGCGAGAACAGTGAATCGTACAAAGTTGAGGTTCTTGTTCCAAAGTCGACGTGAAGCAGGATCCAATGCTCTTTAACAGGTTCGAAGATGACAGCAAGGAGCTGGTCCGCATGAGTGGGCACCTTTACTTTGTGTGTTTCTGCCCAAGCGGCCCAATCGCCATTCTCGGGCGCAGTTATGTGGCGAGCAGCAAATGGCTTGACGACAAAGCAGTCAAGCACGGCGAATAAGACATCGTCGTTGAGCCTTCGCCCAGGCTGCAACCAGCTTTGGAACGACTCTAGAACGCGCTCAGGAGGTGCGGAAGGCGGGGATGAAGAGATATACTCTGGTGTGATCGGATCGACCTCGAGTCTGGGCAGTTTATTCGGACGTTGTCCTTCGGCCTCGTCTCGCATAAATCGTTTCGGGCCATTGCTGATCGGAGTGAGCAGCGTCGTAGCAGGTTGTTGAGCTTGTGGTAAAGGCGTGGAGAGAGCTTTCTTTGCCATGGTCGTATCAGGCTGAACATGTGTAGCCGCAGTACAGTTGCGTGATTTGTTGGTGGTATCAGTGGAAGTGCTCAAGCTGGGGATGTCGTGAGGAGGGCAACTGCCGTCAGTATCACCAGAGACGTACACGGAGGTTGAGTAGGGCGTCGAGAAAAGGGAGACCAAGGACGCCCGCATGTCATGTTTCGGTGTGCCTGAGGTCGAAGGGCTGACTGCAGAGTGGTTGTGATTGTCGCAAGCTTGGCAGTGATTGTCATCGTCGCCATCCCGTAGGACCAAGTCGACCTCATGAGAGGGAGTCAGCTCGGTGGTGGCATTGGCCAAGAGCTTGTGGGTAGAGGAAGCCATAGCAATGACCCTTTTGACGTCCTTCGGCTCGCAGGCGTTTGTGGATCCTGCGCGTTCTACTGCGGCCTGCTTGACAAGGTTGACGGCGTCAGCGAAGCCGAGAGATGAATATTCCAAACTCATGTCAGACAACGCCTCTGTGAAGCGTGAAGATCTGAGCGCTGAAGCGCCAAACGCCTCCAGGATCTGGATGCGGCTCAGTCTCCAGCGTCCATTGGCGAGCTTGTTGGCGCCCGTCGTCGCGTCACGGCTCAGTCGAATCTTTATGTCGGCGGCATCGAGCAGCGTCTTGTCGTTATGGCGACGGGTGGTCGCTCGCGTAGGTAGCCGGCGCATAGCTCGATATGGAGTGCAGAGAATCTCCTAGCCTTTGGGCGCCGCGTCGCGTAGCAGATGGTCTCAGGTGGCCGCGGAGTGCGCACTGACAGTCATCGGCAATTATGGGACTTGTCGTAGAGTGGCATCAGCCACGACTGACTGGATGACAGGGTGGGTAAGCACAAGGGATTGGCTCATGAAGTTGACTCAAGTTGCTCTCTCGGGATGTGTCCGCAGAGCGAGCCTCTGCCGCGGCAGCAGAGAACCGTCCGCAGTGTCCGCAGCCAAGACTTTCACGTGTCGGCGTCCGCTTCAGTTTCTCGATGCGTGGAAAACACTGGGGACATAGTTCAGACAAGGAAGACCCACAATCCCTTGGCAAGGCTTGGGCCGTGCACGCGTAGGTAGGCCTACCTTGCGTGAACTTCACAGTGTTAACAGGTTACAATACAGCTTACAGCTCACCTCAGGCCAGATTGGTTTCAGAGCCCAGCCCACACAAGGTAAAGATCTCGTGAGCCAAGTTAGACCCGGAATCAGGTTGCAGGTCAGGTAGGGTGGAGAATTTCTCAGAACAGGTAGACCCAGAAAAGCCCAAAAACTACGAGCCAGCCCTGGCCGGCCCTGTCCCTCTGCCAGCCCTACAAGCCCGACCCCCATTACTAGTTCACGCACCCCCCCCCCCCCCCCCCCCCCCGGAGAGCTGGGACAGATATCATGAGAAGCGCTTGCGAGCTTCCTGCTACGAGGGAGGAAGGGCCTGCGAATAAGAGCAAGCGACGGGCAAGGGCATACAAAACCACGGCATATGCTCAGTATATGCCAATACTGAACATACGTCAAAGTGTGCTGCCCCTAGACCCAGTGCACGGTTCGCCTTCAGACTTCTACCTGTTCTTGAGAAATTCTGTACCTTATCTGACCTGCAACACGACCCGTCATGATTAACTTCCTTGAGCGGCGCAATCACGTAGTTCACTGCGGAGATACCGGAGCTCCCGACGGCGTTGAAGTCGTCTGCGGACGGACTTGGCGCCGTCCGCATCTCCAAAAGCCTCTCCAACGTCGAGTTATCAGTCTCGAGTCCGCCTCGACGCCTGCATTGTCTTCCTCGCTGGCGATAGCGACCTTCTCGACTGGTACGCTTGTGGCTCATGGTACACAGACGATGATTTGGTAATTCCACAGGGTTCGGTAGACGCGTGTTCACGAAGGTGGAAATCGATGGAGAGTTTTCTAAGAAGGTCTCTACCGTTAAGGTCACGAAACAGAAGAATGGGGAGCTTTAATCGACGAGAAGACTCTGTGCGGAGGGAAGGATGATAGCGGTGTTCGGTGTGAGAGTCAGTAGTTGGGTGTAGCTCTTAATTGAGTTGTTAACATGTGGTGGCAGCTCACGAATGCAGATAAGTTGCTGGGAATTTATATGTGTAGCCTGCCGGAGTCCGAAGCCTGAACTGTCGCGTCCGACATCTGCCTCGCGTGAAGCTTTTATAAACGCCAATTTGACGACAATCTAGGCTCTTTCTTTTTCTCTCTCTCAGCAATATGAGTCGTCGAATCATATGAAGCCCACTTGGTCGTGCATTGACCATAACGTTTTACATGGATCATGGAAGAAGGCGAGCTGGCTTAGGTCGGTAGAAAGAGCATATCCGAACCTGCGATACTCGAGTGAAGAATTCTTACGGAGTGAAAGTCTTGAGCAATCATAGTTCCAAGTGCACTGGTCCTCTTTCGAACACCGGGTCCATAGCTTGATGTCTGCTTCGAATCTTATCGTTCTAACTTCAGGTTTTCGAAAAATGATGCACCACGCAGGTGTTGGGAACAGCGACCAATAGAGTTCGCAAGTAAGGCCAACAAGACTCCCTTGGAACGGATTCAAATCCGCAAGCAGTCTCAATGTTAGAGGAATCTCTAAGCATTCAAAGTTTTATTCATGCTTTGTAGATCTCTGTCGATAGCGAGTCCTCGCTCTTTAACAGTAGCTTCTCCAGCTTAGGCCCAAATTTGTCGATCAGCTTTGCCGCCACAGACGCAGCTATATCAGGTTTGATTCGTTCAAGCGTTATCTGTCTCATATTGTTGCGTACCGCTGTATGTGCTTGATTGAATTGCTACGGATCAAGCTTGCCCATAAGCTCAACAGAGCTAAGGTCTGGGCAAAATCCCAAAATGAACTCGTGCAGGTGATCGGTGTCTGTAGAGTCATCCATAGAGATCATCCATAGAGATAGGAAGATGATTTAGACCGGTAAGCCTGCAGGACATGTCCGATGCATCTCTCCTTATGAACCCGTCGCTAAAATTGAAGAGCTCAGACTTCCCTGAGTCATACTCACTCACATAGCAAAGAAAGATTGAGGTACTGGTCTTCCGTAACTTGCATTAGGTGAGAGAACCGAGAGGGATGAAGGCTCTTGCCGGTAGCCAATACTAATATCTCCGGGCCCATACTAGTACGGAATTTCTGCGATCTCGAGAGATTGTAGCTGAGATATGCTCGCGATCGGTTCGAGTGTAAATCTGTCTCCGTACCGCAATCTTAGTTCCAATAGTAGCCACGTGGTAGTAGAGAAGCACTGTAGCATCAAGGAGATGGCATAAACTTTCACGAACAAGCTTGGACGCTCGAGACTCGGAAAGGGCTTACTTCGGTATCGTATCTACAGCAGAATAATATTCCTACTTTCTTCCGTTCTTCCCTTGACCATTTTGCGATCATGTATCTCTTCTGGCAGCTCATTTTGAATGTAAAAATACACCGATAGAAAGTCTCAAATAGCCGGCCATATTTTCTTGCACTTCGTATCCAGCTTATTCTTATACATCATGTTCGCTTCCAGAAGATAATTCTGTGTCCCTCGTGCAAAATACTTGCTTCTTCTAGACCTGTGACCACCATGCAACCTGACTACAACATATGGAGGACGTCTCTTTCTGTGATATTTTCCTACACGCCCTTGTACACTTTGCCTGTACCGCGTATGTATTCCACGACTTCTGGGCGAAAGATGCAGCTTATGTTGCGCACGACCAAGCTTAATATCTTGCGTGAGCTCCAGATTCATGTGTGCAATTATACAGCGGAGCAAGTGCCTGCCTGGTCCTCGAAAGAAGTTTCGAAGCCTGACAAAAGTTCGCGAAGTGCGAATAGTGTCGGCTGCTCGGAGCGCAGAGTGTTTTTCCGAGAGCTCGTGTGCCTTAAGAAAGTCGTAAGGAAGAAAATTCGCTAGATGGTAAAGGAAGAGTTAGTAACACTACACTGGGAAATGACGCCGAAATGGCATGACCTTCATGCTAGACTACCTACCAGCTAGTCGGAGGAGGGTTGTTCGAGCGTTCATCCAGATGTTTGCCGGCTATAACGCCGATTCATTCAGAGCGTATCTTTATATTCTATAGCGATGTACTCTTACGTGAGAATCACGTTTCCTCAATGGTGTAGCGATCTAACTCATATACCTAGCATGCTCAATGTCTAGTCGCGTATTTTTATCATCGGGACAGGAACGTCCCTTGTCAAGAAAAGATGACTTTGATTGCTTCAGCATCTCGACATTGTGGCGATCGATGCCACGATCTTGGTCAGACGCGACCTTTTGAGTAGGCGATTCTACACAAGGACCACCTTCTGTTATTCAATCATTAGCATCGCGCCTGAGCTTATAACTGTCTGCTAACGGGGAATGATCTTCCTCATCGAGAGTCAACTAGTGTCTGGGCAGTCTCTTCACAGTCGTACGCTTCAGGTCAAGCTGTCAGAGGAGGATCGTTCGTCTCATCACTAAGTCATGCTTCACCGTGAGTTGGCGCGCAAACAGAAGCCTCGTCCTTTCAAGGACATACGACGAGGCAGTTTGACATATATGTTTGGCTTGTGATGTTCAATGATTTAACGAGAAATGATATCGTCAATATCCGTACAGAGAAGTCATTGGCCACTACTCAGATGAGCAAACGACACTCATGGGTGAATCTACGAGTCGAATATGGTTCCGAAGACAGGTACACGACAACGCTTAAGGTCCGCCTTTACTACTTCCGTCAATTCGCGATTAGAGATCACGAAAACAGCCTCTGACTGGTGTTCGCAATGCAGTCCGTATATGATCGCAGACACTCTCTTAGGCTGAACCGCGGCACGCCCGGCGTTGAAAACAATGATGCTGTTCCGATAGGCTTCTAGTTCTTGTAGGTGGTCGGTGTCAAGCTTTTTACTTGGCTGTGTGGTGATCCAAAATATCACTATCTCCTTTTCAAGTCGAGAGAAAACTGCGGAAAGGACTGGTGCAATACCGGATCCTGTGGCTACGAACAGCACTTTCTTGAATAGTCTAGACGATTGTGTGGCGCCGTATACCGGACAGCCCTTCACCCAGATCTTGCTGGGCGGGCTTCCAATCAAGCTTCGGGTCCAGTCGCCCGCTGCAGATATGTATATTGAGTAGGTCTTGTCATCCTTACCTGGCACTGTGGCGAAAGCGTGCGTTTCTTTCAGCGGCATGGTCGCTAGTCTTCGAGTCATGCAAGATCCTTCTCCTTTGTGGTGAATTATCAGACGAAGGACATCATCGGACAATACTTGGGCTTCCACAGGAATCGAACGGAGCTGCATCCAAGGATATGCCAGTAGCGCTGTGGATACGACCAATCGCCAGAATGGTACATCCACGAGTAGTTGCTGACCAATTGTACCGGTGTCTCCAGCTAACTCTGTAAGAACCTCAAGTACCACCTGAAACCAGAGCAAGCAAACAAAGGCCCAGCCAAGAATACGATGAGTGAGTTCGAACACGTTATGATATCTCGCTCTAAGAAAAGGGTGTGAGAATACCAAGATCGCTATCAAAAGTAGCGTCGCGACTCCAGAGAGAAAACTGAGTACTAGACGGATACCGGTGGTCCTCTGGGGGCTCAGGAAGCAGACACAGGTAAACATCAGATACCAGATAGCTCCAGAGATAGCGCAGCCAGAGTGAATGCCTCCGTGGCAATATATATGAGCCGCCGCCATTCTCATCCATAGAGGAGCGCGATGGGGAAGGCTACAGGCAATGGCTGTAATCGCGTTTATCACGTGCTCGTTGCGGACCGCGATACATGCGCAGAGGTTTGCGCTGAGGGCGATTGTCGAACTTCTACGTAAGTGCTCCGGACTCGCTCCATCTGCGCCAACAATAAGATATCCTACGACAGTGATGTTTGCAAGTACACAGAGACAGGAGAGCTTGTGATACGTGGAGGGAACCGAAGAAGAGTCGTCGTCCTTCGAAGGCATTTCATGTCTGGATATCAGCGCTCTCAAGTCCTCCGGAGGAATGGAAGTGAATTCCGGAGTTGGCCGGGGGATCTCTTTCGAGAAAGACATTTTGACCGACTGTCTAGCTGGAAGTCAAGGTAAAAACTTTTGGGAGTTCCCAAGATCCCAGTGTTAGAGCTTAAAAGCTTATGTGAAAGTGATCGCAGGCCTGCTTCGTGGCAACTTCTCACTTACATGCCACCCCAATGTCATCAATACACTGATGTCAGTTCCACACTTAAGTATCAATGTTAGAATCTCGAACAAGTGTTCTGACAATTGCTTGTATTATACATTGACCAATACGTCGATACGGGCGGTAAGAAAACAAAAGATAGCCAGAATCGAACGGAATTGAGTTTACTAATCGTCTAGCGATATATTCTAGCCCTAAACATCATCGTTACCGCGTATGGTTCGGACAGACATGGTTTTACCCCATTCACTATCTTCGGATATCTGACAGACAGTGACCATAGCAACTGGATTCAGATCCTAGCATTGTCGTGCGTCTCTCTTTTCTACTGTCCCTCCACTCGTAGACACTGCATAGGAGTCCGTAGCGTTGGTACACAACACTTCGGATACAATAGCCCTAACACAATCTATCATATGACCTCAGGAGAAGACGAGATTGTGATACCTCATGGAAAGGAACTCATGGAGGAGGTTCCATCAGATGACTTGGGCATTTCCGTTGCATGTCGTTTTGACATGTCGCAAATCGAAAACTTTGATGATAAGAGGCGCTAAAAAAAGGTAGTTATATGCTTAGCGAAGATCCAATATGCCGTGTATTCGATCATCAAGATTATTATGTAGAAATAGCGTGAGTCGATGCATGTAACAAAGCATTTGTATTGAAGGAGCGAAGACGGTCCACAAGCTAGAGTTAGCTAACGCGAAGACGCTACGTCATCGTAATATGATGATGGAGCCATGCTGTAATCTATGTTTAGCGCGAGGTCATGAGCTTTTCTACACAGCCTTCCTGCCCTATATGAATGTCACTTCTTGACTTGCTCGAGATCTTTTCTAGGAACAGGATTTGTGCTAATCAGAGTCGGTCTTTCCAATGATTACTTCACCATACGATATTCCTTTCCCAAGTATAGGCTACCGGTATGGTTCACATGCATGATTTAGGGCAACGATTAGACATTGAACAAGGTAGAAGTGCTTAAGGCCGTGGATGAAGCAGGATCTCTAGGACCCTTTTCCGTGAATATGCCTGTCCAGACCGTGGTAATGCAGATCATTATATGGTGATAATCTTCTATGCCAAGATTAGCATTCTACATCTGAAGAAAAATGATTTGCAAGTGGTTTTACAAAATTCGATAACTTTGGCATTCTCGTGCGAAAAAGGTGCTGCGCGTAAAGCGCTGCCGATAACTTCGGTGGGATGATCCCACAAACCCGTCTATCTGTGTAAATTGAATACCCGTATACTAACCTCCAACCGTGATGGGATTTGAGTCAATGTACGCCGAGAGATCCCTGCCAGAGATAGTTGCACACAGTACGCTAACAGAGCAGCTACAAACAGCTATAGAAGGCACAATACTCCTCCTCGGACTATACCTCTATCATCTTCCCGATAGATCATTACCGCATGATCATGCCTATGTACAATTCAAGCCCCTCAGATCTTCCGAAAATACAGGTTTCACGTTAGGGTTATGGAAAGCAGCTAGGTTGACATCGATGCCCAATATCAAAGCGACATATCATGATAGCATGTCCTTCAAACGAGGAGACCGTTGCATGACAACCAATCCAGCATGCTTGGTATGTGAAACGCACATAAAAGTATCCTGAGACCGTGGGCACATAGCTCGCTTTCTCCATTTTCAATCTACTCATTGGGCGCTACCAACAAGGTCCAAGTGACAGTGGATATGGCAGTTTCGAATAGGATTGGTGTTCCTGGCCGCCATCTTCACTACGAGATGCCTCGAGCGCTATGTCACGACGAGCAGCATACAGAAGTCCAATCTACAGTATAAGCTCAACCAGGTGTCCTTAGATCTTTAGAGTCCGAAACAGAAAGCTCGTGTATGCAATTTGAACATATTTCCACAGGAAATTGGCCATGAGGAGAGCTAGGTGGTGGCAAGAAGCCATATGAACTTCCAGGGGAACATGGTGACATGCATAGAACCTGACCTGGAATCTTATTCACTGCCTGGTCCGGTATCTGACATGAAACATGGTTATGTATTTGCTCCGGAACCATATTTCGAGTTGTGGTTGTGGTCTGGCATGACGAGGACGGCATGGGTGTTTCCGCTTTCTTGCCACGTTTCTGACCCCTGCACCGGAGGTAGAGGGTGAGAAGAATCGCTAGGATGACGCAACACATCCCTAGAACTCCAAGGACTACCCCAGCTATGGTGGATGGGGCTAACCCGACTAACTCAGATGGGACTTTGGATCCGGAAGTCTTGGCTGCGATATCAGAAGACATCGACGCGGATGCCTCAGAAGGAAATTCCTCTCCTGGTTGGAGCATATAACTCGAATCTTTGGCTCCGTCTTTTTGAACGGAGAAGGGAGTAGACGAATTCTTTGAGAATGTAAGATCAGCAGCACTGTGGACAAGAGCCGTAGTCTACTTACTGGATTTATGGCACCGACCATCTGGTAGTCGATGCACGAGCCAGGCGCAGAACAATAGAAGAATATAGGGCTTGTATCGTTGATTGTGAGGTTCCATCTCGGAGGCTGCGGCACATTGTTAACCATACCATTGCTGTCATCTAGAAGGATAGACGCTACGTACATCATCCGAGATATCCAATATAGGAATCAAGCCTGAGAAGAAGCCCGCCTGTCCAATCACTACGTCCTCGTAAGGGATACATGGAAACCGATATTGTGCTCTAACGACGGAATGGTTCAGAGGGAAGAACTCGAATGTCACTACATCGCCGACCGAAGCTGTGAGAGTCTCGGGATCGAATCGATGCGCGCCCTTCCCTACAGTGACGACGTGTACTCGAGCCGTACTTAAGGGTCCTAAAGAGGAATTGTTCGGAGTCGAATCTGCTAACATATTTTGTGCGTCGATAGCTGTGAGCAATCTTCACGAAAGTTGCGCAGACGATCGAACTCGGGTCTCTGATACTGAACCCTGCTTTATACTTAAGTTCCGATATGATTTTTTCGTTTCCAAATGGCCAACACAATGCGCCGTTACGATGAACTTCACCGCTCCACTACCGCCTCTCCCATAGTATCTCCTGCATACACGATATCTGCATACTGTGCTAGGCCATCTAGCGGTTCTATGCGAATCCACCTTTCCGGATCAGGGTTGAGATCTGCAGCAAAAGAAGTCGTGTATTAATTGTCGTCTTTTATGTCACTAAACGGCAATTACGAGATTATTGTTCCTGAAATGCGATCGTCTTGGCGTAATCTATACGAGGTTCCATTCGAAATGACTTGTGTTGGTGCGATGCGATGCCGTGGTAAGCAAACGGATGACCAGCCGTGAGAACGACTGGACTGTGCAATGATGGAAAAACATCCACTACTACCGATTCTGGAGAACTTATTATTATCTTCCTGGATCGGGCGATTAGGAGCTGGATCGATCCGCTAACCGATCTCCCCCAATACGTTGGCAAAGAGAGTTGTGCTTTGTTCTTCAGCCATGGACAGTTTCCTACGGGTGAAGGCCTGTCGCGATGATGTCTGGAGAACTTCTCGACTGGTCGTCGTGCTGGTTAGTGCAATTCTCAATGTCCTGCGGGTGCGAACTCTACGGCGCTTGGCAGAATTTCCCACTAGCTGCATTCACCAGATTCACAAACCGGACATGCGGAGCACATAAAAAGATGGAGTATAACGAATTCAAGACTCCTTGTCTCGAAAGCTTACCTATTGCCTACACTACAACGCTAATCATCAAGCCACTGACTGCAGGGAGCGAAGGCTGACTCGCGGATAGAACGATTCTCATCCTAAGTCATTCTTCGACACCTTTCCTTGATGCTTCTGCCATCATTTATTTCTTGTCCTCGAGATCATATTGACCTGCCTCTACCTTGGCGGACCTGCGGTGCGTAATGGATGTGCTTCCGTGTTGAATACCCATGTATTCTTGAGGCCAGATCGACTGTCTTGTACATGGTACGGGGCATCCTACCGATCTTAGCAATGGAGACATTCTAAGTAGCCGTCGGGGTCGTGGTGTTTACCTCTAGATGGGAGAGATACACATACTTGAGTACCTCAGCGAATACGAAGCTTTCTTGTATATCACTCTTACCACCTCCGTCTGGAGCATCCACGTCATTGATCGAGCTGAAGCCTGTTCCCGTTCGGCAATAGCGATTGATGGCTTCGAATGCAGCCCAAGACCAATCTCGGTACTTTCGATCCTTTGTGGCTCGATAGGCATAGTACCACGTCTCCAGGACTTCCGGACGCAGTCGAAACTTCCCATCAGAGATTCGAAAGGTTTCATCATGCTCATATGCGAGGTTTCCACCAGCCTCGCAAGTTGTACTCCAGATCACAAATTCTCCCCCGAGACCTGTTTTTGTTGATCTGTACATTGCGCCTGCCGCGTCGGCAATTGAGATGCCATAGTCTACAAGCGTCTGGTTGTCTGTGATCATTCCTCCGAGAATGAAGTTACCACCAGCGAACCAAGACAATGACTCCATCGAGTTTTGAAGACTTACCCCGTACCAAGACGGTAGTAGGGTCCATTCTGGATGTCCCTGGGGATGGGACCCGATCCAACGTATTGTCGAATCCGCTGCGATTAGCCAACGTTCCAGATAGGGTTCGTAAAGATCACTATTATACAGAAATGCCTTGAGGAGATATTCATAGAAGGCTGTGAAGTATCAGTCTTCGGTGACTCCAAACTTGACATGTCCAAGATCTCACAATCTGCGAGGGCCCCCCAGCTACCCGGAGATTCCAATACCTCTCCAGTTTCGACACTAATAAAAGAACCAAGAAGCCCTGGATAAGGTTCAGCAGATGCTGGCTGTGGCTTCAGCAGATATTTTTCTGCTCTTTGAGCCAGACTCGCGTATGTTTGGTTGCCGGTGATATCTGACAGTCTTGCAAACTCAAGGATCATTGTTCCAGCACCGGCTATGATATTCTGAACGCCCCCGTCTGACTGGCATGTTACAGGATCGATCCACTCACGAGGTATTCCACTTGCACTATCGAAAGCGCAGCTGAGCACATCGCCTAATGTTGTCATCTGAGAATATAATGCACGTCGAAGTTCTGCGTCATCAGCCATATAGGAAAACGGATCGTTTAGTAAGTCCCAAGCTGAAATCATGGCAGCTAGATGTCGAATGGTGACTTCGAAGACTTGGACGCGGGTACCCCCTTTCACTACCTTGAAATCAAGGGTAGCGATGAACTTCAGAATCTGGACTGTCACATTTTCGTTTCCGAACATGATTGCCGTCGGCAAAGAATCAATGGCCGTAGCGCTCCAACCACCAAAGTCGTCTTCGCAGGTGTTACTCACAGGGTGCATAGTGTCATGGCCGAAGCAGTACTCTGAACAACCCTGCCACGCGTGCTGGAAGGCGGCGATGACGGCATTTTGTCGAGCTGTTCCTGCAGGTGGGGAACGATCTAAGATTTGTCCTGTATACCTCAGTTCTTTCTTTTCCTACTAAGATCACCGTAGCACTTTTCGAGACTCATACCGAAGACAGAGGGTCGTCGAGAGATCGACCGAAGTGAGCTCGTAAAGGAGAGTGCCATGATCGCACAGAAGGCAAGAGTTGTCTTGAGCGCTACCCCTCTCCTACCAAGCCTTCTGATCACTGCCATGATCTTCTTGTGTTTGTGAGAGGTCTGGTGCGGTATGGTGAAGATTAAAAGGTCTGGCTTAAGCTAGCGCTTGATTGCTGTTTCGCCTTTTCCTTGCAGAGTTCGTCTTGACAGTAGTGAAAAGGCGTGGCACACTGCTTGCAAGCGTTTTGATCTGTTTCGACTTGACTGCATATGCGCAATGGGACTTGCGTACTTGCTGTGACTCATAGCTGCAAATGGCCTCTAATGCGGTATGCTCGCGAAGGTGAGAGGCCGTCCGGTCAGGACGTTACCGTATAGAATTCCTGATAAACGGATACGGTGGCCGGGTGAGAGTACTGCACGGCCATCATCTTACAAGCTTATGTGACACCTATCCACTGTTTTCAATACAGCACGCTAGCTTCAAGAACAGCTGGAAAACCAGAACACATCAATTGTACTAGATCGATTTTTTGGACTGTACGATCATCGAACGCCTTGGACTTTTCGAGAGGTGGTTGATAGCGCACACGCTGTCCTCTCGATCTGCAGATCCCTTCACACCGCTCTTGCAATAATTTCATACAATTAGACGCGATGTATTCACTTGTCGCACATGTGCCATAATAAATGTTGTTGCCGAAGATTCAGATGCGCACGGCACGGCACAGCTCAATCCACTGATGCGATGTTTTTCTCGCCTCTTATTACTTTCGATGCGGTCTTTTATAGCTGGAGAGAGTACGTCTCCACACTTGATAACGGCAATACCTGGACAATATACTGTTTGAGTTCTCGCCAACGCTCGGTGATTTTCGTCTCGACGTGTAATCTCAAAACCATGAAAACTTCGAACTAATGCTTGAGTATGTGAATCTGCTCATCCTCCTTTCATCCTAAGTGTCAAGGCTTTGAATCAACGTGGCTATTATTGTTGCATTATCTCACGTGATAAGCTGAGATCATAAGGCATGACTTCGCAAGGTATCCGAATGTAGACTTTGAGAAATTTGGCACATTGGTTTCCTGTTCGTACCAGACGTGTTAGGACATGTCGTAGACATGTTGATATACCCTTCATAGCTTGAAATGGCAAAGTTAAGCAATGAGTCTACAACCAGACACGCACCTGCCAATGATCCGGTAGCTAGCCAGACTTTTAGGCAAAGCCCGCGTGGCCAAAAAAGCATGATAACACCAAGAAACAAAATGACTGCGGATCGACAGGGGGGAAAGGGCATAGAAATTGCCATACAATGGACGCCATCACATAAGGGGATACCAGGGAACGAGGAGGTCGACCTGCTAGCAAAACAAGCAGCCGGCTGGGATTCAATCAGAAAGATATCCCGGCCTGAGATCAGAGCACTCCTGTACCAGGTGCAGGCCTTACGATCAGCGAAGAAACGGATGTCAAAAAAGCGGACAGCGGAGGAGTGGGAGAAAAGGTGGCAAGCACACCAACATGGGAGAATCTACTACCCATACGCACCGACCCCCCACAAGTCATACCTAGCTGCCCACGACGATCGCAAGAAAGCCCTATCGTCAGTTATTATACAGATGAAGACAGGCGAGGTCGGGCTGAACTCCTACTTGCATGGGATACGGCCCGATAAGGCCCCTACCGACAGATGTCGAGGGTGCCTTACACAAAGGGAGATCATCCACCACGTACTCATTGACTGCCCCTCCTTCCGGATGGATAGACAGAAGTACTGGACGGAAGGCACTTCTCATAGTCTTAGAGAGATATTCACCGACACACAGAAAACCGCCACGGCCGCAAGGCTATTACTGTCACTAGCCCTGCTGGATCAGTTCAGCTGTGTAAAGAAGGGACCACTGGTCGCAACCGCGAGGGTGCATGACCAAAACTAAGACAATGCTGCGCAAGCACATGGAGCAAGGTATCAGTGAACAGATTGGAAACACATGAGAGAGGCGATTGAAAGCAAAACGCGAAAGCAGGGGTGTAACAGATGATACCGGGTCTCATTGAGACAATCTCCTATGTTAGCGTTGTAAGACACGTACCTGTAAATAACCGAGTAGCTAGATAATTTTCCCGGCAAAGGCCGTAGGGCCAAAGGAGTATGATTTTAAAAAAGAAAAAAAAGAAGGAAAAAAACTGCCGATCGACAGGGTCACTCAACCGGCGTGAAGCAAGCCTTTGACATACTCATGTTCTGGTACAGAGCAATGACGGATAGAGATGGTACGACTTGTCTATATGCCACTCATCAGATATCCTCACTTTCTTTGCACAGAGAACACTTCGGACTCAAATTGCGACAAGTCGTTAGAATGTCTGTGGGTTTCGTGTCGCCATTTTGCTGCGAGGATGTTAACGGCCACGACATCGGCAATGACTTCTGTTCATTCGAGGTGTGGTCACCCATACATAAGTACACCTAGTCGTTATCCTAAGATCGTCAAAAATAGAAAAAGATAGTGAATTTTCCTCGTGCGCAACATGATCTTAATTCTTGTATACGATTTATACGCCAATATCGGAAACTTTGTCTATTTCTTTTTCCTGTTTCTCTGCATACGAATCCTCGGAAACATGTTACGGTGGATAATAAATTTGAGATATAGCAATTTCGAAGTCCCGTTCACCTGGTGAGAGAGCTGAATTGAGCTTCTAGTTGCTTCGCCAACAACTCGGCGTCTTCTTCACCAAGATCACGAACATGTGACTGTGTCGTGCCATGGTGGAGCGCCTAATCGATAAGATGATGAACTTTTGATCGGTCGATCTATCGCAAATGCATCACGCCATTCGTGCTTATTTGGCTCACGGCGAGCGGACCAGCAGTATGGTAAATTGGTTCTCGACTAATGCAAAAGTCGTGACTATATGAGAGATCGACTTCTTTCAAGCCGCCCTGTAGATTGCATCCAATGGCATTCAGCCGAAGTGCTGCTGTGCCTCCATCGCTGATACGCCCTTGTCGGAGGGTCCTCATCATGACGCCGCAGTCAACGATCAACGCCCTTACGAAGTACACACCAAAGTCTTGCCTTTTGCGCGGGAGAAATAGCTTCATCTGAAATCTAAATCGTAGGTGACTCTTGTTAATAGCATTCAGAATTGGTGTTTCACCGTGATCAAGCAAATTGTTATCCAGGTAATTGACTGCGTAACAGTGGACTTCCCAAACAACCTCCCCTACGATGACGGGAGTCGAGCCTCGGATACTGTATTCTGGAACTATCATCCGAACATAGTTCCACAGTACCATCAGTCGGGCACCGGTACTCTTGTCGATTATGAGAGCGACCAATCCTTTCGATATCTGCACTCTCAATTCGCCGTGGAGAATACCCTGGCCAGCTCTTGTCCTCACGAAACGCCTTTTTATTCCTCAGCAAGAGCCTGCCAATATCCCTTGATACGATTCAATCTTGACGGAAGTGCTGGGACACAATCCGGGTCTTTCAAGTCCGCTCAAGCAGTGATGGAAAAGTCCAGCCAACGGGAAAATCAAGCTTTGGCCTCAGACACCTTGACGGACACAAGAGACAACGAATTACAACCCTCACAGTCTCAACTGCTTGGAACGCAAAGTGCAAAGCTCTTAGCGTCACCGAGTACAGGATCTGGGTACGATTTCGTTCAGAGCGTGACTGGGACATTCTACAAGACGGTGAAATCTGACAATTGTCGCCTGCTTGAACTTTCGATCACAATACAAAGGAATTCAATGGACGCCAGGATCAATCTCGTAGTCAAAAATTGCGAAAGTGCCAGGTCAGAATATGGGGATTGCGCAGAAAATCGAGAGCAGTCGCTGACTGGAGCTCTGACGGATTTGGCGGACGAGGCTCTGGAGATCCCAGGTAACCATGAGTTTCGTGTCCATTCTGATGAGTTCTCTACAAAGATCGACGTGAAATACTCGAACCATGTATCCTAAGTCGTGCGAGAGGTGGATTTGGTTGAAGAAGAGGGAAGCATCTCGCGATTTTGATCCCAGCGTGTGTCATTTCTCGTCTTATATAAGTATTGCCCTGTAATACTACTACGTTTCTTCCCTGCAGATAGAAGGCCACAAAATTGTGCGTTAACATCACAAGCCTTTTCGCATATGTTTTCAGTCACCCGGGGATCGATTCTTCCCTCGAGGTGACTCGATCGAATCGTTACGGATTTATGACCCAACCTGACAGCGCGACGGTCGGAGTCTTGAATCACTGACTAGGTCTGTGGCTAAAGACAGAGATTCTATTACTTTGAATCCATAGCTAGCTGAAAAGCTCTTACTATCGACCAGACACCGGCTGCTGTAGAATCCAGCCTGCCTGCGAGAACCCGCTGTATCGAGGAAGAAGTATCTGCAACGTGCCTCCACTATGACACAGATGTATTTTAGGTCGTACGTATTGATGACTCTCATCATCGCAGATGAATGAGAGAATTTCTGCACAGCGCACGGAGACTCTACGGTTGACCTCCAAAACCCGAGTCTCGATGGCTATTGCGGATGAGTCATCGAGTTCGAATACAGCTCGCCAATTTGATTACTATCCTTGCTAGAAGACGTACGGAGCGTACCATACTCAAGTGCCGTATTCTTGAACTCATATGGAAGTACTCGGCCAAAGCCTCACCGTGGGAAACTGGGAGAAGAAAATTCATGATGGATTTGACTAGATTCAAATCTCGGGTTCCTGCCATTGGGGAACACGAGATTAGTTCTACTACGCTGTATACCTCGAACGTTATGGCATCGATGATCTCGCGCGCTGCCTCTGCAGGCGGACACTGTATCAGATGTGTCCCAATGAGGTGGGGACGATACTGCTCAATCGAGGGAGAAATCCCGGAACGACTGGAAGAAATAATGGATAAGAGATCGACAGCCCTTTGGGCATAGCGAGCCGTTCTGCCAGACAGCTGGGCCGTTTTCAGGAAGTCTGGATGTAGGAACTTACTTCATGGTCACCTAAATAAGCCCTTCCCGAGTAGATCGGACCGAATTGAACCATTTTGCTTGGTTTGCTCAGACATGCGAGTTCGCATACTCGCTCAAACAATGCAAACAAAACACCACGAGGGTGCGTGACGAACAAGCTTCCATCAAGCAGGAGGACAAACGTTACAGTAGCTTATGTACGAGGCCCAATAGTGTGCCTGTGATTGCCTTTTCACCTCTGTCATACTCCATGTCGTGTAAGGTCAGAGCACGTTAGTTGTGTCGTCTGTCTTGCCACGGATCAATTCTGGGAGTGCAAACGTCATCTCTAGTGTTATTAGAATTCGTGATCTCTAGTACTCGTTGACCATGCAATCCTGTAAGTGGGACAGATAAATTCAAATCCAATCATTGTTTTGTCCACTAGCACGAGTGCCTGAGACCCAGCCATGTGTCGTCATGTCCACGGTGTATCAGGCTGCCCCCCTATCAGCAGCAAAGTCCAGGGCACCATGGCACACTCTGTGCATCCACACACCTCTGAGGATAATTATATGGTGGTACAAGGACTCGAGCAAACAAACGAGACGTTTTGCTATCCTCACGTGAACGATCAACA
This sequence comes from Aureobasidium sp. EXF-12298, assembly GCA_024195555.1. Lineage (NCBI taxonomy): Eukaryota > Fungi > Ascomycota > Dothideomycetes > Dothideales > Saccotheciaceae > Aureobasidium > Aureobasidium sp. EXF-12298. Next base: position 21,469 of record SWBJ01000554.1, read on the forward strand.
GCATGGTGGTCTTTCGGGAGACTCTGTCGGCCGTGGCATTGAACACGCTCTCGATACGCAGATCGCGAAACAGAATCCAGTCAGTGCGAGACAAACATAGACAGTGAATTGTTCTGTGCAATGACAAGAATTGCTACTCAAACGCTTTCCGTACTAGATCATACATGATCAATGGCCTCTCATACACGATAGACTTGCGCTATGAGACAGCTATGAGGTCTACTTGCTGTGGTATCTGTTTGTACGCTGGATGCTGTATCTCATGTCCCATGAGAAACGTCCTTGCGACGAAAAGGATGAAAAGCCTGACGTCAGACTCGGTGTTATGCATTCCCAAGCTGACTCTGACAACTCCAGTCGCTTTATCGAGGACAATGGACTCCGGCTTGCTACAACGATGACCAGCTTCAAAAGCCTGCCGTAACTCTTCTGTCGTCCATCCCAGCTCTCCAGCCAACCCTCCAGGGTTACACAAGCTGCCCGTTCGCAAACATATTTTGTGCTCGTTAGCGAGTCTCTCAACTTCACTGCAGGCAACTATACTTCCGTCTGCCCTAAGAACATTGAAAGCGATGACCGACCCTTGTGATCGACCGGTTTCAAAGTCAGAGTACAGCCGCACCATGGGCGTCTCATTGCCGTGGCACAATCTGGACAGCCCGATAGCCATGTCTCGGGCCAGACGAGAAGTATGATTCGCGATCGTCTGCATCGGGTGATTACCAAACTTTTCTTGGTGACATTTGATGGCATGTTTGATTGCAACGATAGCATGCGTGGCTGGAGTACCGTCTTCGAGACAGTCGTGAGGAGAATCAGTCTTCTTCACATGCCAATTCTCGCCGGTTGTAGTGACCATGTCGACAGTACCTCCACCGAAGTATCTTCTGCTCAATAATGGCCGGGCAGATCGTCTCTGTACAATCAGAGCGCCCAATTGAGGAAGACCAAAGATTTTGTAGAAGCTCACCGCGACAAAGTCTGGCGATGTGGCTATATCGCTCAAATCGAGAAAGCTGGTACTAGCTAGGGCGGCCGCATCTAGCAGAGTGTAGATCTCCGATGCGGTGTTTGTTCTTCTTCTGACGAGATCTGGCCTTCTGAATGTTAGTGTGCGAACGCAATCGGATTCGAGATACAGTTTGCTTACCAGTGACTAGGCAAACGTCTGCCAGTCATGTTCGACTGACCCGGATACGCCAAAAGACTCACCTGACCTGACTGGTCAGAGGCCTGGACAATCCACTCGTCAATTTCTTCGTCCTGCAAAAAACATCGATTGGTTTTGCCTGTGGCTTTGCCTCTAAGTGTGGCCAATTCTCTTGCGCCCACCAGACTGGTGTGAGAGTCGCGATGGTATCCATACCAGAATTCCTTTCCACCTTCTTCCGCATAATCGCGGAAGCAGTCAGCAGTCAGCTTTATGGCCGCTGTAGCATTCGCTACGAAAACCACGTCCCAATCTTCCCTGTTCGCTCCGAAGAATTCCAGTATCTGCGTTCGTACCAATTGAATGTCGTTCGCCACAGCTTGAGCGGGTCCAGAGTTGGAGTGTGGGTTTGCGTACAGAGTGCTCCTGAGATCCTCATGGACACGGTCAACCAGGTCTGGTAGGAACAACTAGTAAAGATCAGCATGGTAGGACCCAAATGAAGAGACCCATAGTTATCTGGGTCGAGAGATCCTTACCGGCGTGCCAGCACTGTCGAGGTAAATGACATCTTTGAGTTGAGACCAATCTTTATTTCCATCTGAACCCATTTTCTCCTGCGAACGCTCGACAAGCTTTGTTCTGAGATAAGACACAATGTTTGGAGAAGAAGCACTGAGCGCCTCAAATCATATATGCATAATCTTGCTCTCCCTTTCACCCCTGCACTCGGGTTGGGCGATCAACTTCTGCTTTCCTCAGCCACGTGTGGATAGATTACAAGCACACCGTTTCTTTCAATTCCACTCCACGCTCCAGAAACCTGACGGTCGCTGATTTTACCCACAGACATCTATGGTGCGGAAATTTCGTACACTTGTCTACTATTGCGCACTCTCAAAACTGAACACGCTGTCTGCCACTGCAAGACGAGGCTCCAAAGCAAAGATGTTTTCCTAGCAGTGGCGGAGTATCATTCGTAAAGAATTTTCTCGAGGACAATCCTGTCGTTTAGGCGCCCCTCAGTATTCACGGTTGCAGAAGTTGTGAGAATTCGCCACCCCCAACTTTGAACTTGATGCTCTAAGCAGCTAGTCTATCTACCATTAGCTCGATAGCAACAC